>JAFIRS010004389.1:0-89112 GCA_018342105.1 Gonioctena quinquepunctata
GTTGGAAATGATTATGGTTCTGCACTGAGATTTACACCACGAGTTATTAATGGAGAATGACACAAGCCAACTTCGATAGTTAATAGATTCAAAGTGAAAAAAACACCGTTCTTTGAATGAAGGTAAGAAATTCATCAACAGAAATAATTTTACAGTAAAGATTTTGATATTTCATTGGAAAGGGAACTCGCATGGTTTCTTTAACTCTAGCAATTTCGATTCTAAGCTCGTTAACTTTGTAATACAGTATGATCAAGAATATTTAAACAAACTTCGATCATCCAGTCTAGAGCTATGAAACCGGGAAGTACAAATATGTTATAGATTGGTCAGGTACAAATCCTATGAATATTATAGGATTCTTGGTCCTTGGTTCCTGGTAACGGTAAATTGATAATGGTACCTACAGGCAAATTAATTCATGGTTCGGGAGTATCAGGAGGTCACGGATAGACGACTCAGAAAGCTGATAAGTCCTACCAAAGGGCTGATTTGCTGTGTTCCTGTGGACATCCAGACTAGTAGCAATGTCGGTGTATACTTATAACTACCCCAGGATTGTTGAGGTCAGACTGTTCTGGAATATTTTTTGTAACCCACTCACTCCCTTAACTCACGCTCAAATCGTCAGATTATTGAAATGCACACTTTTCAGCATGTAAGTAACCCACCCTACCTTAATCTGACGCGTTCGAGTATTTCTAACGATTGATTTTTTTTACTATTCTGATCGGCTGCCCTAAACGCGCGGCCCTACTTAGAATACTTATATATTGTGGATGTACTCAACAGGGTGCAAGGTATCCCCCCTTATGTTAATCTGAGTGTTGGCGCTTGAGTGAATCCAAAAAATCCCGATTGGGCTCCCCTATTACAACAAAAGAAAAAGATTTGAAAATGTGGATAAAATACTTGGCATGGTATTTGTAAAACAAAATTTTAAAATTCTTTTTGACCGCTTTCTTAATTGTTTTACCAACACTCAGAAGTTAATGAGAACTTGTACGAGTTAAGATCTCGGGGACCTTATCTTTTATAGTGGGATCCGAAACCACTCTTGGGGCCTTGAAAAATGTTTCACCAGCTGTGGGTGTCGAACCCTTGCCGGGTGGAAATAGTGGACACAAGACCAACACTCGGGAGATGAATTATGAGTATTACTGTTTTAAACGTGAATTGTCAGACGAACTGATAAAAAACCCAATAAAAATAGTCGTGTGTGTAGTATGGTCACTTCAAAGATGGTTTGTAAGAAAATTCGTAATCCAGGATCCAAATTACACATTTCTACTAGATGAAAGACTGTTTTCACCCCGTTGAATGCATTTCATATCATCCTGAAAGTATTCATTTATAACTGATAGCTTCATTGATATGTATTAACTTAACAGGTCGCAGTCACGAATAATTTCATAACCTTAATCAAACATGTAATGATTAATGATTAACGCACAGCAGAAATCATCTACGACATACGGAAATCATTCGAACAATACTGGTTTCAATTTCAATTTAAGGATATATAGAAGATTTTTCATGTGGAATGGACATGAAAACACGCACTGACTCTATACTAACATGACTCTATACTAACATTCAGTTATAGACAGCGTGGTTTCATCTCAAAGTTGAACCTCCATAAGACTACCATGTTCAAAACTTTGAATATGGATCTACCGCCAAGAGAGTGATTTTAACCTCACTATGGTCTATTAGGCAATCCATACCACGTGACCCAATATGGCGGTTGTTGGCACACAAACTGATAATCGCCATAAGAACATCATTGTCAGTGTGTACCTTTGACTTGTAGAAGTGTATTTTTGTTTATTTTCGGAGCTTTTGTGTTGTTAATTAATAATATTCAGATGGAGAGTGATTACCTGAAGACACTATTGTTGAAAAGCAGAGGCTTTGGTGAACGGTATGCTTGAAAATACATCCCCATCTTCTGTTTACATTTTTATCAATGCATTTGTTACAGGTATAAAATGATGTTGAGGATTGATCAGTGATTTAGATCCTTTTTACACTGAATATTTCTGAACTGAATTGTTCAATTGTTGGTGCTCCTCCTGATACGAATATGGATATTATTTCATATTTGCTTAAGTTCCCAAATGCAGATGAAGCCCTATACAAGTTTAGAATCCATACATACTTTGAATCTGGCTTCGTTGTGAAGGTGAGAACAAAAATTCAGAATCATTTATATATTTTAGTTAGTCTAGTATGTTTTTTTCCCAGTCAGCAGGTTTTTTCAATGGGTACATGTACAGTTGCAAATCTTGAGTCACCGAAGTGAATAATTATAAATTAGGAATAATAATACATAAGAAGCAATTTATAACTTCTGATCTGATCTATTATGTTTATTGCCACATTTGTTTATTATAAGAGACATTGATTTGATATTTAATAATATTACTTCTCAACTTTCATAATAGTTCTTTCTAATCGACATAATTTTTTTTCAGGTCAAGTATTCACAAAAGGCAAATTAAAAACCTTCAGATGTTTGGTACATAATTGAATAGCATGCAAGCATTTGTACTGCTCACGGTACTTGTATGGCCGAAAACAGTGAAGTAGAGGCAATGTCACGCACAGATTTGGAAGCTGTCTGGCCAATGCCATCCAGTCAAAAAATTTATTGGACGACTTGCCTCTTGTTCAGTTGTTTTAAAAAATAAAATGTTTCAAATGAATATATTTAAATAAATGTTTGTTCATTTGTTGTTTTACTGATTCAGTTGATTACTCTTAATTTAATACCGATTATAAAAAATGACACAATATTGATATTTGTATATAGTACAATTTCGATAAATATCACGATATATCCAATTTTTACTGTTAATAAATTACAATACCCTTTGAAGGTTGTAGACGATGTGGTAACTTGATTACTCTCGTCTCGGACGTCCATCGTCTATAATGTTCTTGAAAAGATTTTCACGATGTTTCGAATGTTTGTATCTGCAATCGTCTGAATACAGCATTCACATTCAAAACATCGTGTAAACCTTTCCAAATACATTAAGACGCTGGACGTCCGAAACGAGAATAATCAAATACAACACCCTTCACAAGACTTGATCGAGGCTTTCGATAATTGCCTGAAATATCTAAAAGGGAAGGTTGAGATTAAAAGACATATTTCTAAATATTTTTATTTATTGAGTCACCAGAATCCTAAAGAAAATTTGTATTCCAGTAATTCAATAACAATACCTATAAGAATGTTTTTTGAGGAGGTAGGTACATATATATGAACATTCATTAGGAGTTTTCTCTACTTTTGAAGTGGAAAATATATCAATTATCTATATATATATATATATATATATATATATATATATATATATATATATATATATGTGAACTTTATTTGAAATGGGACCTCTAATGACAATAGTTCAGAGATATAGAAGTAGGCAAAATCATACAAGTAATCGTAGGAACAAATAACAAAAGTCTGAAGTTATTGGTAGGTATCCATGACGGAATGAAGGATGTTATCACGAATGTGCACACAGGGTATGTCTGCTGCGGCCTCTGATACTTGATTTTCGAATCCGTAAGATCTTCAAAGGAACAAATCAAATCACAAAGTCTAAAGTTATAGGTAGGTATCCATGACGGATGTTATCACGAATGTGCACACAGGGTATGTCTGCTGCAGCCTCTCTGATACTTGATTTTCGAATCCGTAAGATCTTCTAGGTTGATTGCAGCTAACCATAAGCTCTTCTTCTCCTCGATAAGTCATTTTAACTGGTCAAAAACTTATGATTTGAAACTGTAGACACCGAGTGAAACCCGACTCTATCCCTGTCGTGACGGGACCCATAGTTAACTATAACAATGCAAATAAGGGGAATTTTTCTTCAGTTGAAGCACGAATTATAATCCTAAATTGAAAAAACTACTCAAATTCCCACAGAAAATCACAAAATAAACACTTTTACCACTATGGTCGCTTCTGACGAATTGCAATGTGTGCCAACAGCCGCCATATTGCTTTCGTTTTGACAGGTCGATGGATTGCCTCATTGCAATAATAATATCAGGGTTGGAATTTTGTGACTATATCTCGAGTGTGCCTGTCCCAATCTGATTCGTGCTTTCGTGCATCTGTTACGATGCCATTCGAATCTTAACGCAGAAGAACGCTACTTCTTTCTCTTGTTGCTCGACTTCGGTTGTTAACAGTTGTTATTGTGTATTCTCTTATTCAATAAAAAAAATGTTATGCGCTACCAACATTTTTAGACACAAAATCTCTATGAATGACACATTTGATATAAGAAATATCACTTATTAGGTGGTAATATTCAAGTGCAAATAAAAATATTTTAGCAAAGTGGCACACTTGTTTTCCTTATCATCAAAAGTTGGCGACAGTTAGTCTGCCAATGGGAGGAAACCACCTGTTTGATCCTCACTAACGTTATGGTTTATGGCGGTTGATTTGAAACTTTACGAGGATCGGCTGCACTCTTTCTTTTGTTGAACTTAAGTACATTAGTTGTAAATCACGCTCAAGTCGTTTGTTAATACAGTTGGGTTAAATATTTATATGGACCAATTAAAGAAAATGTCTTTTTGAGAGATTGTTTTCTATTGCCAAAATTATTGAGTTGTTGAAATACCAAAATGTTTGAATTTTATTGTGTGTCCTGCAAGTGCACAACTGTTTTTAGTAAGATTACAATAACTTTCATGGGACGTAATGCATCTTGATAAATTTCTACCTGGCTGTCCTATGTAGACTTTGTCACAATTTAAATAAGGAATACTATGTATGACATTGGAACATTCTGATGTTAAAGGAGTTTGGTGAAGAGACTGGAAACCGTCTTTACGTTTCTTTTGGCAATCCGAACATTTTCTGATTTGAAAATATTAGTGAGTTTTGGTGCTAATTCTCCAATGTATGGTAGTGTTCTGAAGTAGAAAATGATTTGTTGATATGGCAAAATCTCATCAACATTATTTGTGTTGTTATTGACATTCAGTATGCTATTACTTGGTAGTTGATTTTCTGTAATAAGTCGTTGGTCAGAGTTGAATAAAAGTTTGTTGATAACTTTGAATAGGTACGAGTTTTCTTTGAAAATGTTTTTCAATTCTTTCAGAGATTCCGATCGAAAAGTCGGATGTGATAAATTGATTACTTTGTTTTTTGAAGTTAAGATCAAATTTGTTTTCTTATTTGGAGGATGGTATGAGTGGTAGCTGATAAATCTGTTAAGTACTACAGATCGGTTTTCTTTTTTCTATACCCTTATTAATAGATATAATGGAAATTTGACTTCGCACTTAGTTTGTGCTTGAGAAATGAGTAAAAAACAGCCTCTTTCCTTTTGTCATGTGCTACTCTAAACCTGTCAAATTTGACATTTTTTTCGAAATTCCTCAAAAAATCCGTTTTTTTTGGAAATTTCGAAAAATGCCAAAGAAAAAGTTGCTCGGTTTCCAATTTTATACCTTTGATCCAAATTTGGACTCTCTACTGCCACTTCGACTTTTTTCCAATTTTTTTAATTTTTGGAATCTTTCACTGTACCGATTCGAACGAAACATGATTCAAATATCATAATTTCGTTGAATACGAGACTGCAATGTCATACATGTCTAGAAAATACCCACATTGGCCTGTTACAAAAAAAATAAAATAAATGCACCTCCAGAAATTCGTCTTTGTTGTTGCAAAGTTCATCTAGTTTTTTCATTTCATTGTGAAACTGATTCGCATTTTCAATGTATGGACGTAAGTATGTCAGTAATCGAATAAACAAATTTCTCTTCATTCTCATTACACTCGTATTTCTTTTTTTTACAGATTTGTATCCCGTTAGCTGCAGATGAGTTCGAAATATTTTGATGTAGTTTACACCCAACAGTGTGACTGTTGGATGTAAACTGTTTGATGTAATTTTCGAGCAAATAATATTTTTTTGCAACGTTTCTTGAAATAATTTTATAAATCTCATATTCTTTATTTTCACCATTAGATGTGTGAAAAACATTAAACCAAAATAACTATAACCAAATTCACAACAAAACATCGTAACATTCATTGATTTATCTCAATAATCTTATTAAGAACCCGAATTCATCATTCAGTATGCCGTCCTTCCCGTTCTATACAAATTATAGTCTTTTCATTCACAGACTTTGTGGCATTTTTAATAAATAGGGGATTTATATTAGCACAACACTCCCGAATGGTATTCTCTAAATGTTCTTTGCTTGCAAATGGTATGTGCTTATACACTTTTTGTTTCAGATAACCCCATAGAAAAAAGCCCATTGGAGATAAGCCCGGTGATCTTGGTGGCCAATAATCTTCCCAATCTCGTCCTATCACTTTGCCCCTAAACATCTGACTGAGACACTGTTTCACTTCTACCGTTTGGTGGATCGGTGCCTCGTCAAGCTGATATCACAAATTTTGTCAGAGGCAGATTATCCAAAACTTCAGACAACTGATTCATAATGAAATTTCTGTACATGTCTGCGTTCAAATTTTCTCTAAAAAAATATGGTCCAATTATTTGGTTATGTAATAAACCACACCACACATTTGTCTTGAATGAATATTGGTCACGGCATTCTATTACAAAATTTGAATTATTGTTGGACCACCAGCGACAGTTTTGAGAACTAACTGTTCCGTTCGACGTGAAAGTTGCCTCGTCTGTCCATAAAATCTTGTAGGGAAATGTGATATAATTTTCTCTCTCACCTTGGAACCAAAATGAAAATCCTGCTCGAATATCGAAATCTCTTTCTTTAAGAGTGTGCATACCTTATTGGATTATGTGGTTTCTTGAAACGATTGTCCACAGAGCCAGTTTCTTTGAATGTTTTCAATATCCTTCCCCACTGTTCTGAAGTGAATATTTCTTCCTGGATGCCGGTGATTGAAAATACAAGCAACATCTGGATATGGCATATTCTCACCACATAAAAGAACGATTTCCACTTTGTCTTGTGTGGATAACATTGTACATAAAACTTATTTGTAAATTATAAATGTAGGAAAATCTGTACACAAAACAACTCGATTTATTAAACGCAATTATTTGACAATAACCAAAACTAAAAATTTGTTTCAAAAGCCTACTGAGGGAAAATTTTATTTTGATTCGATCAATTGTACTATTTTCTTTCCGAGATGTTGCATTAGTCTTGTATTGTTTAAAATCACGAAATTTTATATCATGTTTAGTACAAATCGCTAGAACGAAAGTCTTTTGAATAGCTATGAAACTGTAGGTCATTTTTTAGTTTACAGAAAAGTATGATATTTCGGGTTTGTTTGTAACTGAATTATTGGTCAGAAAAATAATCAAACTGGATAAAAATCTATTAAAAAAAGAAATACGAGTGTAATAAGAATGAAGAGAAATTCGCTCATTCAATTACTGTCATATTAACGTCCATACATTGAAAATCCGAATCAGTTCCACAATGAAATGAAAAAACTAGATGAACTTTGCAACAACAAAGACGAATTTCTGGAGGTGCATTTTTTTTTCTGATAACCGGCCCATGTGAGTATTTTCTGGGCGAGATATGTTATTAAAGTCTCGTATTCATCAAAATTATGAAATTTGAATCATGTTTCGTTCGAATCGGTAGAGCGGAAGATTCGAAAAATTAAAAAAATTGGAAAAAAGTCGAAGTGACAGAAGTGAGTCCAAATTTGGAGGAAAGGTATAAAATTGGAAACCGAGCAACTTTTTTTCTTGGCATTTTTCGAAATTTCCAAAAAAAACTGATTTTTTTGAGAATTTTCGAAAAAAATGTCAAATTTGACAGGTTTAGAGTAGCACCTGACAGAAGGAAAGAAGCTGTTTTTCACTCATTTTTCAAGCACAAACTAACACTATACCATTATACCTCTTAATAAAAAAACTTCCATATGTTGGGTACTTTATGTGTGACACTGTATATATATATATATATATATATATATATATATATATATATATATATATAATAAAATACTATAAATAGATATATACATTATCGAACTGATGGTATTTTTGGGTTCTGGGGACCATAATCTAGTTCTGGAAAAGATATTTTATATATTAACTTTCATTATGATCGTTTCCAAAATAAATCACCAAACAACATAGTCAGAATTAGCAGCGATCCAATCCAGGTGACTCCCAACTCTTGTATGATATGTTGGAAGCTGTTCTCCACAATAAACGTCCCCTCCAGAAATGATCCCTACTTGCATGCTATAAATAACCAGAGGACCGCCCTGATCTCCAGTGCAGTAGCCCCCCTTGCTTCCGCTGGTGCACATTTGGGTGGAGTCGATAAAATTGAATGTGTGCCGACACTCTTCGTTACTAATAACGTCTGCGTCTAGTTTTCCCAGGATTTGAGGAGGGTATTCTCCATTGAAGTATTCGATTTGGCCCCATCCGCTCAGTCGAGCAGATACACCTAGAAAGAGCGAGAAAAATGTGCAGTGAAATATTCCCGCATTCTATGTTATTTTTTTCTGAATATTTTTCTTTACTTCCTCACAAAATATCGGGGATATCTACAAGCGAAGAACTTGAGTAATCGAATTCAGCAAATTATTTTTTCTCAACGGAAAAAATATTCCATGGGAGCACCATCAAATTTTGTGGGAATATGCAAGCATTCTACATAAAGAGAAGCATTGAATCAAACGGGCATTTGAAGAGGCCTCCAGATGATGATATTTAATAGTTTATTTTTGTAATACTCACCCTCGAAAGTATTATCTTTATTGGCTCTATCGACAAGTCTCACCGCTGCTGTGTATCCATCCAATTCAGCTGGAGTTTCGAGTTTGACGATAGCAATGTCATTCAATCCTGCCGCTTCATTATAATTATCATGTTGCACCCATTCAAAAATGTGAATAGTCTGATTTGTATCTTTTTCTTTATCTGCCATACCTAGGATAATGTACATGTAACTGGCACTGGAATTACAACAAAATTTTATCAGTATGGATTTTGTAACGAAGCATTTTTCCATATAATACAAAAAGGGAGAAGAGATTCTCGGCTGGTTTTTGTTAAACGGGTAAAAGAAGTTCTACTCGCCATGGGAAAAAACCCTAGTATTCCGGTCCAGTTCTCAGATTAACGGACAAAAAGTGCGCCGTTCTTACCCCCGGTCTTATCACGAAAGGGACAAAAAGGGCGCCTTTCTTAGTAGGTTTTTTATCAAAATTTGGCGTAAATTTAAAACATATAAAGCAAGATGAAATTAGCATCGCTCTCTTGTTCCTGCTTTGTGCCCGTAAGGCTTGCGACTGCCGTGGGCAGTGTTATCCTGAAGCGTTGAAGTATCCCAGCAAACATTAATGAGCGGTAAATTGACGGGCCATAGCTGTTAACGGCGGTCAGATGTCGGCAGCGGCACACCGATGTTGGCAAATCATTGGCATGATATCAGTTTTGCCGCTTTGGCTGAACATACGCATATTTATTATGGATGTTTTAAGTTTAGCCAGAAATTGCCCGTTAAAGATTTGCGATAATCGCGCCGATGTCGTTTTGACACAGTATGTGCTGTGCTGTAATGAAAATGCAACATTGGCATTACTGAATATCACGTTGGCTGTTGGCCCTACTGCTGATTTCGTGTCTGATGTCGAAATAGTGTATTTTGATTTTTTATCTGGTGACTGTGGTTTGGTTATTTTTGTGAAAAATAGGAGAATTTTTTTTCAGATTTGTGTGTGGTCATTTAATCTATTCGGTGAACAAGGGACTTTTTAACTTTAGAGCAAGCAGATATGTCCGAAAACACAGAAAAGTAAGTATACCTACATCATTTGCTATATATTTATATATCATCATACCATCACAATGTTTCCTCTAGAAAACTCGTGCATATCACAAAGAGCACTCGTCAAAAACAGCGCCTTGCGAAAAATGCTGTTGAGGATATAGTCTCCACTGTAGAGGTTGTGGTTATGATAGACGACATTTCTCCTAGAAATCTTGATGTTGATAGTCAGCCCGGACCCAGTAAAGCAAAACATATGAAAATTGATATTGCTGATAACTTCATGGACACTAATTCTGTTGTTGAAGATCCAGAGGATTGAATGATGATTTATCAGACAAAACCAAATTTGCTGAAATGGTAAGTCAACTTTTCCATTTCATATTGTTGAAAAAAATGTAATGAAATATACACACACTGAAGTAACATTTCAACTGCATTAAAATTGTGCTAAACTAAGACATTCAAACATGTGTATATCTTCATTTAAAATTATGGGCAGTATAATTATTCGAATCCAGCAGCTGCATTGAATCTTCTACTTCATTGCCTATGACTATTATTGCTTTTATTTTAATTTTAGTGTTCTATGCTTCAATACATTGGAGGCAAGGATGATAATGAGACATGCAGAAAAATTATCTGCAATTTAATTACTAATGAATTGGCAATCCACACAAATTGGACAAATGAGAAAAATGGTTTCAAAGATCTCAAAAACTTGATCCAATTGATACATGGTAAGTTCTTTTGGCTCTTCTTTTCTATTCGAATCATGGGCCATATTTTATATTTGAAACATGAATTTCCTTTCAACGAAAATTCATATACTCATTCCAAATTTCTATTTGTAGTGTCAGTCAGGAAGAATCCTATGTCAAAGGATTGTACAATTCATAATGTTGAGACAACCATCAAGGCATGGCTAAGAACTGCTGGTGACCGTGAAGGAGGTCGAGCAAAGAGAACTGCTCAAAAATGATAAAATAGTGGACTTTTAAATTGAACAGTACCTGCCACCCAAAGAATACTTTTTTTAATATTTTTATATATATTTTGTAAATGGGATATTTTTTATTTTTCATTATATTTATTCGTTTTACTCATCATGTTTCATTGTTATACCTAAATATATAGCTTATAAAACAGTGTTATCGGTAAATTATCTCAAAATGGAATGGAAAAATAATGTCATTCATGTTTTTGATATATTAAGTAATAAACTTCTGTTTTGAAGGCAGTGCCGGTTTTAACACTTCCGGTGCCCTGGGCGAGATTTTTTATCTCTGGTCTCTCAACTCACACACGTGAAAAAAATATTAGGAAAAAAAGATCAAAAATTAAATAAACATTTATTGTCGTTCCACTTTTCCGCTTCGTGCAACAAGTCACAATATGCACCTTGCAGGAGCAGACATACATGAAGGAAGTGCATTAGGCCGGCGCACTCATGCCTGGCGCCCTGGACGGTAGGCCAACCACACCCCACCATAACGCTGACTTTGTAGATATATATTCAATACTAATGCGTACACAAATCCTTAGGAACCTCTGTTGTGCAAGCAAGTGATATAAATGTATTAAAATGTGTTGAAATAAAAAAAAATCGAACTAGTTATGAATATTTTTCCAGGCCAGTTTAAAATGCAATATCTGGGAAATATGGATGAGTATCTTGGAAACTATTTGAGATACAATAAAAATGATTGAAATGGAGAAAAAGTTGCCTGTTTAGGTAACTATATAGGAACAATCTGGCTCAACAGTTTCCTAAATCCTCTACAATTAGTGGCTTCAGAGAGTGAAAACCATGAATTGTTTATATCTAGTCCATGAATCAGTCGATTCTGAATATTTGGTGAATTTATTGTGCATAATAATGACCTCTCGTCATTGAAATTCCACTGTTTCCGATTGTTCTTAGGCGCTTATATGGACCATTTTGTTTTCATTGAAACCGTATTTACGCTCATTGCTTTACAAGATATGCCCTATATTTCCATGTACAGCATTTTGAATTGGACGACCCTGTATATTTGCATAGATCATTGATGAAACCCCAACAGTGGAATGACACGGTTGATAAGTAGGATACCCGCCATCGCACCATAATCTGTACCATGCAATATCAGTTCATCTTGCCTCTGTCTATCCGCTGAAGGCCCGCTCTGTAATAAAGCGGGTGGTAGTCTGGAGGCCTACTGGTGGCCATCGCGACACGGGCTAGCCGGGCCGACGCTGTATCATGATTATGGCCCGCTTATGTTGTCTGTCGGCTGTTTTTAAAGTGCCTCTAGAGGCCCACACATAACATGTTTGCTGGGATTCGTAAGTGAAGATATACAGTGTTCGCCAAAAAGTATGTACCATATCGGAAAAAAGTTTATTATTGGAGTATTGGAAAAAATATTCTGGGGAAAAGTTTGTGCATGTCCGATTACCTGAAAATCGATTTTGACACATGTCACGTGATCGCTAGTATGGCGAAAAATTGAAAAAAAATTGCTATGAAAAGGCGAAAAGTGGGGTAAGATGGCAAGATATCAAAAACAGTTATTGAAAAAGTTACTTAGAATTCAATTTTATGCACATAAACAAAGAGATAATTGAAAAAAATTGGAAATAGCTATTATTTTTGAATATTTTCCCATCTATTTAAAAATATATTTTTTTTTCTTATGAATAGCTTGACTATACTGGAACAATTGCATTTCATTGATAATGACAGAACTTTCTCATTTTCTCCTCACCAGAAGGCACTATATTTAAAAAATAGGATTTGCTTGCTGTTACATCGGTTCGTATCTAACAGTTATATCAGAATTCCATGACAATTCTGATGACACGACACTCCAAAAACCTGGTGTTTTCCAGATTATAATCAAGTTCCGATGATAATCGTGGATGAGCGTTTCACTTCGCACATAAAAATGTAAATTATAAGTCTCTTAAATTTGACTCACTATTTCATTCTGAATATTTTCACAATTTTTTTGGCAAATATAAACTTCGAATATAAACCATACTGGAACGAAATCAGGTTCATTCAGTGATCTACATCGGTGTCCGTGAACATATTCCTCAATTATGTCACAAAATTCACTTTCCAAAATACTATTCCGTGTGCTTTTCAAACGAATACCTACCTACCTACATATTGATCACATCAGGATTCTATAATAGGAGAACATAGTAAAATTCCTTCTTTTCAACAAAATCAAAATGTAGTACACCAAACATGCTTTCTTGAGTATGAAATGCACCAGAACATGAAGTTTTGATCTCTTGAAAATAGCCAGTGTTTAATTCACTCATAGCCATAGATGTCATTTGACAGAAAATACGTAAACTTATTGCAACAAAAGCCTAAGTAAGAACTCAATATTTATACATAGTGACGTTGATAATACCAGCAAGTTTTTGGTTGATTATGTCGAAGTTAAGTCAGCAAGAAAAGATCGAAATTGTTTTGATTGTGGGAGAAAATTACAAAAGCTATAGAGAAGCCGCAGCGATTTTCAACGAGAGGCATACCAATAAAATTATTTCACATGTAACTGTTGGAAGAATTGTTTCAAAGTTCAAAAATACTGGGTCCGTGGAAAACTTATTCAGAAAACAACATAGGCACTGGGTTACTGCTGAGGAAACAGAGTTTGAAGTTATACAGAGTGTAGTTGAAACTCCAAGAACATCAATTAGTAAATTCTATCTTCAACTTCTATCCGGGTTTATCTTCAACTTCTATCCGAAGATTGCTAAAAAAAAAACAAATTCAAGCCTTATAAACCAAAATTTATTCACACGCTTAAGGAGAGAGACTACGATCCACGCGTGTATTTTTCCTTTTGGCTGCAGGGACAAATTGAAGAAAATATATCATTTACGAAATTTATTTTATTTAGAGCGATGAGTCAACTTTCACTTCAAATGGTGTTGTTTCATCTCAAAATTGTAAATGGTGGTCGGATGAGAATCCACATTTTGCAGTAGAAGCCCGTGATCAATATTCATTTGAAGTGAATGTTTGGTGCGGGATTTTTAATGACAGAATAATTGGACCATTTTTCTTTCGTCAGAATTTGAATGCTGAAACGTACTTGGACTTTTAACGAACGATTTCTACATTGAATTAGACAATTTCACGTTAGAAGAAAGGCGAAAAATCTATTTCCAACAGGATGGGGCTCCCATCCATAGTACTTTGGCAATAAGGAATTGGCTGGACACCACTTTTCCTGGAAAGTAGATAGGTAGGTTTTCAGAAATTTCTTGGCCGTCACGTTCACCTGACCTGACCCCATGTGCCTTTTTCTTGTGGGGCTATTTAAAAAATACTGTTTACAAATTTAGACCTTTTCGAAATATTGAGCACTTGGAAGAAACTATCCGTCATTGTGCAGCAGAAATTTCTCCAAATTTTTTGTTGTACGTTCGAAAAGAGATATACCATGAAACGATTCTATGTATAGAAAGAGAAGGAAGGCATATTGAGATATGAATTGTTATTATATAGAAATAGTCGAAAATTTGTTGTTTTGTTTATAGAATATTAGAATTACTTGATTGAATAAAAAACCTGTTCAGCAGAATGTCTTTTCAGGACCACATCTCATCATTTTGAATTGAGTTATACATTTATATCTAATACCAATAATTAGCCATCGATCAATGCTGAAAAAACTATGAAAATATTCAGAATTTCTATTTTAGATTAATAGTACGATAAATTAAATAGTTTTCCAGTTTATGTACGAAGTGAAATGTTCATGCACGATTATCATTGAAACTTGATTATAATTTAGAAAACACTATGTTTTTGAAATGTCATGTCATCACAATGGTCGTGGAATTCTGATATAACTGTTAGATACGAACCGATGTAACAGCAAGGGTTCTGACAGAATCCTATTTTTGAATATAGTGCCCTCTGGTGAGGAGAAAATGAGAAAGTTCTGTCATCATTTCAGAAATATGAATATATATATAGTATAGTCAAGCTATTCATAAGAAAAATATTTTTAAATAGATGGGAAAATATTTAAAAAAAATTGCTATTTCCAATTTTCTTGAATTATCTCTTGTGCATAAAATTGAATTTTAAGTAACTTTTTCAATTAATTTTTTTTATATCTTGCTATCTTACCCCACTTTTCACATTTTCATAGCAATTTTTTTCAATTTGCCGCCATACTAGCGATCACGTGACATGTGTCAGAATCGATTTTCAGGTAATCGGACATGCACAAATTTTTCCCCAGAATATTTTTTCCAATACTCCAATAATAAACTTTTTTCCCATATGGTACATACTTTTTGGCGGACACTGTATGTATCATTTTTGAGGCAGTTTTCAGCGTGTGCTGAGGCACCCGTAAACACTTTAGCTTTGTTCGGGTTCTCATATTATCAGATTCTGAACCGTTCTGAGCATGCTTCTTTTGGAATACGCGTTCGAGTTCAACGCGAACGCTTCAGGATTTCGCTATTGTTTGTTTAATTTGAACTCGATTCCGAACCAATTTGAACCGTTCTCACTGGTCCCTAGGTCAAGCCTGAACCACCATGGAATCGATAATTTCACACATGCGTATTTCGTCATTTGTCAATGTCCTCTATTTGAGGTTATAATAATGAATCTCGATGTATGTACCGGTATATATGCTTATTACCATTGTCTAAAGATATTACTATTATTCATTGATTTGTCTTAGATAAGATAATAGACATGCTAGTAAATATGGATTTGGATGTATTATTGTCAAGTTCGTCGTCGAGTTTGTCATCTGGAGATGAAGAAGTCGATGGTCTCTTGGGGGTTATTTTTCAAGAATTACAATCTCCTCACATGAAAAATGAGGACTATTTTGAGAATATTATACACATGCTAACTGACAAAGCATTCAAAGAATGTTTTGAGTAGATATTAAAAAAATTATTATTCTCTTTATTCATTGTTCTTTTTTGCTAGAGTTGATAGTAGTATACATGAATCTCTGTCTCATGCCTATGAGGGATCTGAGATTTATTCGAAAACCGTAACCGGACATAATAGAATAGCTCCAAAGAAAATAATTATAGTTTCCTTGTGGTATGCAGGCCATGAAGCTGCATCTTTCCGGGATGTAGCAGATAGGTTCAATACCACTTTGATTACATTACATAACATAAAACATGTTTCAATTTTTTTATCAAACATGGCCAAATCTGTCATCACCTAGCCAACAGAAGAAGAAAAATTACAAATATTGAATGATTTTGAAAACATGGGGCTTAAGGATGTATTGGGAGTGATTGATGGGAGAATTGATATCCCAACAGAGGATCCTGAATCTTACTATAACAGAAAAAAATTATATTCAGAACATGTATATTATACATATTCATATATATTGAATATTGGTGTTTCAAGTGCAAGGAATATGTGATAGTAATAAAAAACTACGAGATATTTTTATTGGGTTTCCAGGCTCTGTGCATGACAGTCGCGTGTTCAGGAACTCTTCAATTTGGAGGAGTTTGGAAGAGAAATGTGTAGATAAATATATTTTGGGGGATAGTGCATATCCATGTCTGAGAAACCTCATTTCTCCTTATGAAGACACAGGAAACTTAACACCGATGGAAAGACAGATCAATGAGAAATTGTGTCATGTATGTTGGGATAATGAAACAAAAATTTCGGCAACTATACCATCTCAAATTAGGAGATATGACAGTGATTTGCCATTTTATTCGGGCTTGTTGCGTCCTGCAGAATTCATCCAGAGAGGAAGAAGATACAGAAGAAATGCAAGAGGTTGAAGAGGATGTGAATATGTAAGTCATGGAAGAACATGTTGATGAAGAAAACGAAGGAAGCCCATCTGGATTATTACTCAGAAATCATCTGGCTGCACGATTCTTTAATAAATAGCACATTTTGATAATTCTTTATTTCTAATGTATTTGGTACAAAATAAATATGTATTCTATATAATAAAATGAATAAGTCTTCATCACTTTGGCAGAACAAAAATAAATAAAACTTGAACATTTAACTTGAAAATATTACACAATTGCAATTCTTAACTAGAGTTCCATTTGTATCAGAAGTAGATTGGTTCTTTTTATTCTATCTTTCAAATTGTCTTTTATCAATTGTAGTATTTCATTTCGTTTCTGTGTTTTTCTTCAACCGGAATGAACATTACCCCTAAATTTTTATCGTCCGCCAGCAAGGAAGTAAGAGCTGAAACTGCCTGACTAGTCGTTGGTGGTTCAATGTTGTCAGCATTTCTAGGTTCTATGATTTCATCAGAGCTTAGCAATATTTTCGGTGCAATGTTATGTTTTTCCCCATATATTTAAAAGAATTCTCTCTCATACTCAAAGTCTTTCCTTCCTCTCCCACTTTTGTTATTTGTGTCTACTGTTTTTTTGTAATTCCTTTCCACATTTCGAAGCAGAAATTGTTATTCTGAACATATTGGAGATTTCTCTTCCAATAATTTCCCAAAGCTTTTTTTTTTGTTGTTGGTGGAAACAGTAAACACCGCTCATTTTCATCTCTGTGTTTGTGAAATCAAATGTCCGTTTATATCGCTCAAAAAATTTCCTATGAAGTATAAAGTGAAAGCATAGTTAGCTCAGTATCTCCTGAAGTGGAAGTGAACTGTAAGTCTTCTGATTAACATAATAAATTGCATGTTTATATTGGACAATTCCAATCGAGAAGTGATAAAAACGACCCAGTCGTCCAAAACTCGTAGGTTGAATACACATTCCACCAAGGGTCAGTTTAATTGGTGCAGATATGAACATAGATGAACAATTAACAAACAATGAATTATTTTCAAAATTATTATAATCCATCGAAAATGGAAATGAGAAAGTTAAAGTGGAACTGAAAAAACATATAAATTCTGAAAATGAAAAATTGCAAGTTATCATCAGAGATCAGAATAAAAAGATATCTGAATTAGAACAGAAGTCTGAAAATCTCACAGAGAATTGTCTAGTTTTGGACAGGAGATCTAGAAAAAATAATATTATTGTATTTGGTTTAGAGTGTGATTCCAACATCGATAGTGCAAGGTCGGCTATTGGAAAACTCAATTCCTTGTTGAGGACTAGTCTTTGTGAATCAGACCTCAACAACATTTTTCCTCTGAATAATACTTCCAAGCCAGCTGTGAAGATTGAGTTCATGTCATATTTGAAAAAGAATTCAGTATTCCAGAACATTTCAAAATTAAAAGGTAGCGATCTATTTATTTCACATGATCTTTGCTATGAAGATCGCTTGAGCTATAAAATCCTGGCAAAACACATGAAGGAGGCCAGAGAGAGAAATCTTTCTGCAAAACTTGTTAACCACAAACTCATTGTCAACGGTAAAGCTTACACTGCAAAAGAATTAGAAAAGGAATGTGAGAGTCAGGAAAATTTTCAAGTATCAAATAAAAGAGGACGAGAATCTTATAGTGCCCCAACAACTCCTTCACACCCTCCACCAATCACCAACAGCTCCGAACCTGAAGATACTGAAAACGAAATTGAATCCGCATTGAACTCAACTGTTAAACCTCATATCAAGAAACTGAAGCAACAAAATATTATCCTTGGGTCCGAGAGAAAAACACGACAAACACTAGACACGTGTTCCATGAGAGTCCCTTCAGCACTGTCTCCATCAATCTTTCGAATGTGGCGGGAGCATTACAGAGCCCGAATGGCATAACGGTGAACTGCCACAATCCTGAGCCGATGGTAAAAGCAGTCTTTTCTCGATCTTCCTGAGCCAGTTCTACTTGCCAGTATCCACTCTTCAGATCAAGGGTCGAGAAAATCGTGGAACCAGCCAACGTGTCTAGGGTGTCATCTATTCTCGGGAGAGGGTAACTGTCCTTCTTCGTGACATTATTAAGTTGGCGATAGTCTACACAAAAGCGTGTCGATCCATCCTTTTTCTTCACCAGTACGACTGGAGAGGACCAGGGACTGTCAGATGGTTCGATAACTCCTTTTTTCCCTATTCCCGCTGACTATTTTGTCAGCCTCTTCCTTCTTGGCAAGAGGAAGTCTTCTTGCTGATTGCCGGATCGGTCGGGCACCCCCAGTATCAATCTTGTGCTGGACCACATTAGTTCGACCTCCTTTTCCTTGTCCGGTATCGAAGATGTCTTGGTACTTTTTGACTAAATCTCTTAGTTTGGGCTGTTGAGCTGGTTTTATATCTTTGGAAGAGATGGCAACTAATTTTTCTAGTTCTGTGGGCAAGTTGTTGGGTTGGCTAATCGTACCTCGTACGCCCCGGATCACAGATGAAACTGACGAGCAGTGCCCTAAAATTGTTCCTTTCTTTGAGGTCACTGGAAAGTAATTGACATTCATGACCCTTACCGGTACAAATTTTTCAGCACGTAACAGGGTTTCACCCTCTCAGGTATGCTTACATCCTCAGCCAACAGCACACGGATCAATTGGGCGAACATCACCACGTCTCCACTGCTCGCACTCCCGTCCAGGCGAGCCTCCAGGATGGTTTCAGCCCTCTCAGGTAGCTTACATCCTCAGCCAACAGCACACGGATCAACTCTTCACTTCTCCCATGAAGTACCAGCTCTTCTCCGTTGACACGTAGGACGCCGTCTTTGAAATCCAATTCAAACCCTCTGGAATTCATGATGTCCATTCCGATGATTGCATCGTCTTCGATGTCCGCTACAAGTGCCTGATGTTTCACTTTAGTGCTGCCCAAAATTATTTCAATCGGTAGCTCGCCATATACAGTAGCTGGCTCCCTGTTGCTGTGCGTAGCTTCCAAGTTGTCGGTTCAATTCGTTCCGGTGTTCTGGCAAAGGAAGGCCCGAGAATTGTCCTAGTCGCAACTGTATCTAGCAGCATGGTGCAAGGCTCGTTATTGATGAGACCGTCTACGAAAACACCTCTGTTCTGTCGTTGCAGGATAGCGACATATGCGTTGTTAACCGGGGCTTGCTGGACACAGGCCGACGATTCCCCTTCTCGTCGACCTTCTTTAGTTTTCCTGCATCGGAGTCGTGTTTTCGAATGTTGGACATTTGCTACGCACATGTCCAATTTTGCCACAATTCCAGCATCTTATCTGTCTTTTCTCAGGCAAAACTTCCTTAATCACTTTCCTTATGGCAGCTTCCAAATTAGCAGGCTCCTGTGAGTCTTCCTCAATCATTCGGACTTTACTCTGACTTTTGCAAGATTGTTTCGCTGCCTCGAATTCCAAAGCGCGTGCCAGTGCGTCTACGAGATGTGTTGGACGGGCTAGTGTCAACGCTTGTCTGGTTTCTTGGTCACGGAGTCCATCCAGGAATGCTTGAACCGCTAGTCGCTCCATTACATTTTCTGGTGTGGCTGGATATGCGAGACGAACCAAGCGTGCAATGTCAGTTTCGAATTCTTGTAAGGATTCGCCCGATTTTTGGCAGCGATTTTTCAGCTGGGAGTGGTATACGTGTTCCAAATGGGCGTGGCCATATCGTAATTCTAGATGTTTAATCAGCTGATCATAGTCCTCCTGTTCTTGGGCGGTGAGAGTTTGTAGAATATTTGTCGCTTCTCCACATAATGCAAGTGTCAGTGCTACAGCTCTTTCCCCTGCATTCCACCCGTTTGCTTTGGCCGCTGCTTCAAACTGCCGGCGGTAATTTGCCCATGGAGTTTTTCCGTCGAACTGAGGCGGCTTCATGGAAAGCTTTCCTATTTCTGAAATGACCTTGACATCTTTTATTCCCTCTTGAACTTTATCCAAGTTCAAACTCAAGTCCAGCATTGTATTTTCTTTAACCATCTCTGTGGAGGGCGCACTATTAATTCGTTTTTCCAGCTTACTGATCGTTTCCTTTATTTTGTCCATTTCTGCCTCGACCCCATCTTTGATTTTATCTACCTCCGTGTTCATTTGCTCCCTAATTTTATCTATCTCTGTCTCAACGGTTCCCATTCTTTCTTCTAGAAAATTAGCCACACCACACAATTCTTTTTTTAGGCCTTCTGTGTTTTCCAGGAACTTCTCTTCCAGGCTGCTTGAATTTTCTAGAAGCTTCTCTTCCAGATTTCTAGAATTTTCTTCAAGCTTCTCTTCCAGATTTCTAGCATTTTCTTCCAGGCTACTTGAATTTTCTAGAAGCTTCTCTTCCAGATTTCTAGCATTTTCTTCCAGACTTCTTGAATTTTCTTCAAGTTTTTCTATTATCGGACTCAAATCACTTCCGGGAACTTCGAATAAAAATGTTTCGGGGTCCTCACCTTCTTGTATAAGTCCTTCTGCAAGTCTTTCCTGTCAGTTTGTTAAAAATTCACTTCGCGAACAATTTTTCTCGGGCCACCGGTCTATTGAATTCCGCAAGGCCACTTTTCTTGAACACATTTTGTCTTTGACGAGGTATCAGTCTGTTTCACACGAAAAGTTTATCAGTTTGTTAAAAATTCACTTCGCGAATTCTTTTCCACGGGCCACCAGTCTATTGTCTGTTTCACGCGAAGAGTGTATCAGTTTATATTCCCACGCACAATTGTCCACTTCGCGAAAACCGGGCCACTGTCTATTTTCTATTTCACGCGAACAGTGTATCAGTTTATATTCCCACGCACAATTGTCCACTTCGCGAAAACCGGGCCACTGTCTATTTTGGGCGTACAAAAAGGTCTATCAATTTATTTTTCTGACTATCCACTCCACGATCACTTGTTTATTTTCAAAATCTCACTTCCGACACCAATTGTAACGTAAATAAACTTAACTTGGTTTTACTAATTTATTTCACACTTAATCTACAACTTAATTTATATTACTACGCCACTGTATAGCTCGATCGTATGGGCTCGTTCAGACTGTCTGACTCCACTTGAGGGTTGCCTATTTATCTCCGATACAGCATTCTCGATGTTTCGAATTCTGGCAGTTGGCGACCGGCGTGTTCCAATTGTTTCCAATATTGACCGTTGTTTTCCGCGGCAGAGCGACTGGATGGTCCTCGAATATCTCCGGGGATGATCTCATCGTTGTCGATGGCAACGCGTGAGGCGACAGGTCCGGCCTAGGTTCGTTACAGGAAGACAAATTTAAACCTATCCCTACAACCTGCAGATCTCTAAAAACTATCAACTTGATTCAACTCAGTGATGATCTAAGTTCGATACCCTGGAGGAATATTTTTCATCTAGAAACTATTGACGCTAAAGTTGACTTTTTTACGGAAAACCTGAATATCTTACTGAATCTTCATGCTCCCCTTATCACCACAGTTTTCAAGAAAGAACGTAAACCATGGATAACGAATAATATCAAAATGATCTTCAAAGAGAGAGATAAACTTCTCAAGAAATTCAAAAAAACGAAGAATCCCCAAGTTTATGAGGAATACAAAGCGATCAGAAACTTTGCCAATAGATCGGTAGAAAGAGAGAAAAAAGCATATTTGCAACATCATGTTGGTAGAAATAGTAAAGATACTTGGAGTACTATGAAAAAGTTGAATATTTATTTAAAAAAAAACAACTTTCCAGCAATCCCTGTACACCTGTCTGACGTTGATGAAATAAATGATTATTTTTTATCTTCAATTTCTCAGATTGTGCCAACAGAAAACATTAATGAATATTATGATGGGTACAGGGCAGGACTTTCAGGAAAGTTGATCAATGGGAGATATATAGACAACTAGAATTTATCAAAACAAGAGCTACTGGGGCTGATGGTCTCATTATTGATTTCATTTTAATGTGTTGTCCCTTCCTGGTTGATTATATATTACATATTGTGAATTTCTGTATAGAAAACTCGGTTTTTCCCACCAAATGGAAGGTCGCACATGTAATACCTTTACCAAAAGTGGACATAGTGAATGAACTGAAAGATTTGAGACCAATAAGTACCCTTCCTGTAATCTCAAAAATCCTGGAAAGGATAATAAAAAATCAGTTGGTTGAGTACCTGGAGAAAAACGATGTCCTACCAGATACACAATCTGGTTTCAGGAAGGATCACAGTTGTGCCACAGCCTTACTTAACGTAACAGATAAAATCATTAAAGCCACAGATTTTGGATTACTTACTATAGTGGTACTATTAGATTACTCAAAAGCATTCGATACACTCGATCACAATGTCTTAATATGCATCTTCAAGTACATAGGACTCTCTGAAAATTCGGTAATATTTTTGTCTAATTACCTCAGTGGTAGACAACAGCGTGTTATCTTAAAAAATGACATTTCAAGCCAGAGGGCATTGACCTGTGGTGTTCCACAGGGTTCAGTACTTGGTCCCATTTTATATACCATTTATACTGCACACTTCCATAACTTTATTGATAACTGTCTTCTACAAATGTATGCCGATGACACACAGGTCCTATATTCATTCCACCCATCAGATATGCTGAACAGCTGTCGAATAATCAATAGGGAATTGAACATCATTCACAAAATCTCCCGTGATCATTACCTGGCTCTGAATCCTAACAAATCAACAGCTTTGCTCTTCGGTAATAACAAGACCAGAGCGAAATTGATTGCGAATATGCACATTTCCATTAATAATGTTCCAATAAACTTCGCCGACGTGGCAAAAAACTTGGAATTGTGGACCGATTCCACCTTGAGATTCCAAAAGCATGTTTCAGAATGTATAAAGAAATCAATCTGGTTACTTAAACTCCTATATAACTCACGTTCCTTGTTGAATATCCATCTTATAAAAATGCTTTGTAAATCTTCAGTACTGTCTACCTTCAATCATTGTGACACTGTTTACGGTCCCTGTCTAACAGCATTAGATGCAAAGAGGAAAAAAAATAAATTCAAAATCATTGTTTGCGATTCATCTATAGCGTGAGGAAGAAAACACCTATTAGACATAAGCTCATGGAAGATGGTTGGCTGGATATGAAATCTCTCCGTAAACTTCACTGTGCCACTTTATACCACAAAATTATCCTCTCAAAACAGCCTTCTTATTTATACCGCAAAATTGTTTTCCGTTCGGATGTCCACAACATAAACATACGAACGAAGGGTATTATAACCTAAAACTAGCATGTTTGAAAGAAGTTTCTCATATAATATATCTGCTGTTTACAACTCCATACCGAACCCTATCAAAGACAAATCTGTTTCTATTTTTCATGAAGCCTATAGAGAATTGCTATTGTCACTTCAATAGGATTTTATTTTCTGTGTCCATTTTCTTTTTAGTTTTTAGTCTTGATAATCATTTCTTACCATATGCATATATGTTTATGAATATGTTTTTGTATAGTGGATGAAGGATTTTTGTATGGAGTGTGTAGTCTTCTTGGGTTTGCGAGGCGCTTTCGACTTTCGTCGTCTTCGGTGCTTCGTGTCGGGTGCGGGGGGTGGAGCAGTGGATGTGTGCATTGTTGATCGAATGATTGTGGATTGGCTTGGAGTCTGGCGTGTCGCATGTTGGAGTTCGGAGGCCGGTTGGATGTGACAAGGTCTTAAGACATTGACATGTCCACCTGGCCTTTGGGTTCCGACATGTCATGCGTTGGATTCTGGGCCAGTTTGTAGTCGTTTGGTTAGCAATGTGCTCATCTGTTGTTTTGCTTCCTGCGCCTGGCATGGGGCGCTGGGGATGGCGGGGGTCGGGGGCGCTTTGCGGGCTTGGGAGGGTTGTGCACTTTGTGCAGATGTCTTTCGTTTATTCTACACCAAGTGTATTCAGTTTCCCACATTTAATGTTTTTATGTGTTTTTTATATGTTTTTATATGTGTGTATTCATGTTTACATTTCTACATTTCTACTTCACCTTTATAACTCTCTTTTTTTTTTGTTATTTTCGTATTTTTGTCTTTTAATTATGCTAAGATTAGGTTAAGTTTGGTTGAGTGGAATACCATCACCTTGCGCCCAGCAAGAGATGAACTTCGCCATTTCAGTATACCATTTTAACTGTACTGAATAAAGATTATTATTATTATTATATTTCTCCCGTGGGTTTATAAATTTGGAAAAAATTTATAAGGGCCAATGTTTTGTCCCTATTGAAATGAATATCATCTGAAGAGTCATCTTTGCAGTCTTTAAAACACAAAAACTCCGATAATTCTGACGATGCTGCAAAAAAATAACAGTCAAATTCATCATTTTCACAAATTTCAATTCTTACCGGACATCATAACAGAAAATGGTTTTGTTTTGAGCAAGTACAAATCTTGGGTTTCAAAAGAGTATGCCGAAAATCGAAAAATAAACAAAGCCACAGAATACAAGTTTTAGACATCGAACCGATTGCAAATTTAACGTCAGTGTCAGTTCTATATCAGTTCACCACTACACAAACAGGTCCCGCAACACTATTCACGAGTACGTTTTGATTTTTATCAAATTAGAAATAATTTTGAATCGTTCAGAATTTTGGTTATCGCGTCGATAGTTCTGCGCAGGTTCCCAACAGTTCCCAATTAAAGAACCCGAACAAAGCTATAATTGAAGTCGAGTTCAAGCTTGTCATAAGACTGCAGCGTGTATATATAGTTGATTTTATTTTGTTCAAAAAGAATCCTCCCGAAATATTTTGGTTGGCGAAGTGTGGATATATTCCTATTTATAATTTCGTTCATCCTATTATTGTTTATTTTTTGGATTCAAGTTCAAGTTGATTGTACTATTAAAACTCCCAGCAATTTGGTGGTGCTCAGAGTAAATTCTTCACGATATCTTTCGACCATTGAATTTAGTAAAGTGTGAATATTTTTCACGACTGTTATTATTATTTTAGCTTTCGCAGGTGTTTTATAGTGGGGAACCATTCAGAGTAATTTGGTATTTGCTCGCACAAATAATTGTTAAATTATGTTTTCAGTTGTTTGAGTCCAGGGAAATCGCCGAATGAAAACAATCTCCAGAAATATTGACTCATTTCGAATTGCGCGTTTAGGTTAATAACCATTTTTCATCGATGTTTGAATTCAGGAAATAACCAAATTTAAACAACGGCCGATATATATATATATATAAACAGGTGATATTAGTCCCATAAAATACTTGCAGCGCATTGTTTTGATTTACAAAATAAAATAGACCCGATACTATGATGCTTCGTAGTCTGTACCCAGGCCCAGTAGTTAAAAACAAAGAAAAATAAAGTTGAGTTCAGGGAAATCGCCGAACGAAAACAACTGTCGAGGAATATAAAATCATTAGGAAATTTGATTTATTACCAGATAGGCTTAGAACAAGGAGCGGCGTGAAGTATCAAAGTTGGGGTTAGTTCGAACGTAAAAAACTCATGGAATAACCGAGTGGGAAGTATATGTTTGAGAGTAGGAATGATTGAATTCTTGGTTAGGAAAAGTTAATTGCCACAATCCAGAAAAATCACTTTCTGAATCCTCACCGTAACGTGATTATAGCAAATCTCGTTTCAAAGATTCGAATGATCTCGATAATCGTTAACTCCAAATTAGAGGGCTATATATTGTTCCTAAAATTGGAGTTATAGTATTAATTTTGTAATCTCAGAATATTATTGTGCCAATACCAATTTACCAGCAGTGTAAATATTAGTATTAATTTTTGGTAATATAAGGATATTGTTGTGGTAATACCAATTTACCCGCAGTCTAGATATTTATAGTGGTATTATACATAAGTAAGACCAAGCACCTTGTTGTGTAAATGAAAATCTATGTATAAAACATTGTAAGACATTGCCACAACCAAGTTTGAATATACCATTTAATTTAATATTTTTTACACGCCGTAATTACTGTGGAAAGCACCTTCCCGTTCCAGGCATATGAATCATAGCCTCAGAACAGTCACAAAACAATGTTTCAAAGGTAGTGTAAAGACTGCTAGTGTCTGCTAGTGTGAAGACGGCTATGTCTGTCTGCCTCTCTGTGGACATAAATGCAACCGGTGTCCAGTATCAAATATTGTCAGTCTTTTGAAGAGTTCAAAAAGGGTCAAAATACCAGACCATTCGACATATCCGTATCTCCATTTGTTGCTACTCTAGTGCGTGGAGTAAACCACCATAAAATCTCTCAGGAACATATTTCCTGTATCGTACCCTTCTAGGGACCGTTTCAGCCGTAGACTTTCCGACCCTAGAAAAACGCAATATTTTCTGTTTAGTCATTGTGTCACGAGAATGAAAACAGAGAAATCACTAGCCATTTGCAAAATTTCAAGTAAAATATTGGATGCTACATGGCACATGTGGAAAGGTCAATAACCACTAATGAAATCCAATAGCTAGAACCGTTCATTACAATTATATATTGTTATATTGTGATAACCATCCTCATCCGTTTGAGCAGGAAATATATAGAAATAGTTGAATAAGAAAACATGACTCTTTTTCCGAAGAAGAGGGAATAGAAACATAAAAATATGTTTATCATCCTGTGAAAAAAATATTCAGTTGACTAGCGACCACATAATATCGGATCAATAAAGTTATCTATTGAATGAGTTGCAAAGGTTACTGCCAACAAAGACACGCATTGAGGAGATATTAACCAGAATATTCAATTTTAAAAAACGCGGCATTGAAATTGTTATTATTAGTGATATTCCAGACAAAAATGTAAATCTCTCTTGACGAGAAACAAAATAATGTGATACAGAACATTGATGGTATTGATTCAGTAAATCCATAAGCATAAACCAATCACCCTGTCGCTATCATAATTATAATTAACAAATTTGGTTCGCCGGACATTTTGATGCGTTATGTGGCGTGAATAGAAAAAGAAAAGTTGAATTATGTGATAGAATCAGAGATTTGAGTTGCGCAGTGTAAATTGATCAGTTGAGATCCTCCAGTGAATATGCATCAATTATTGAGTTTAGAGACAACTCAGTACGGCGTTAAGTTCGAAAAGAGTGTCATTTATTCAGAGGTAGAGATTAGCCAATTCAATGTTTCCAAGAGATCAGAGATATCGATTATACAGTAAAATCCTGAGTTCGGGCAGTTTCTCGATAGAAGTGTGGAACAATCAAAGATCCTTGAGAAACTTGTATTTGCAAATATCGGATTTTCTTCGAACAAAATCTTACCGATATTCAGTTCGAGTTTCGTAACGCACCCAGTACAGTAACGGCTCTAATAAAGGTCATGGATGATATAATGCAGGCTATCGATGAGGACAAGTTAACGACCCTGGTATAACTCGACGTAAGCAAGTCAAACTAAACTTCTCAAAAACCGGGAAAAAATTACGTTTAAAATTTTTATCCCAGATTTATAAATATGATGACATTCCAATTTTGAACATTGCTTTAAATGTAATAACAAGCACCATCGAAAAAACTTTTGGGTTGAATAACTAGTCGTTGACTGAGAGAACCATAAAGACTACAAAAATCCATAATCCAAATATTCCTCAAGCAAAAATCAGTTTTCCAAACAGTGAAAAGTCTCCGAAAAACTAGAGGAAGAGTATTAGTCCGGTCAATTTAGACCAAAAAATGAGAGTGAAGTTACATAAAGTCCCAACAAGCTGAATTTTTGTGAAGTTGTTCAAAACATAATTACAAACAATGTCTAGAAGTTCCCCATCATTCCCCTGTAAGGAAAAAATTTAATTCAAGGTCAAAGGTCGAAAAAATGAGTTTTTCGCGATTTTCAGCAAAACGGTAAGTTTTATTATGAAAGTACCTCAGACAAAAATTGTAGATCATAAAATTATCTATAAAAAAAGTATCAATACTTTTTTTCTTACGAGCCACCGTTTCTGAGATATAACAATCTAAAATATATAAATTTATTATATAATATATATATATATATATTATATATTTTAAATATTTTTCTATCGGTCATTGTAACTTATACTTACAATATAAAATATACATAAGTTTTAACTACAAGAATATCAGGTAAAAAGAAACCCAGTCCCTTAATCTTTAAGCCAGTGTAACTTCGAGACATCTGTCTCTTGTTTCATTGTGTACGTGGCTAGGGTCTTTACCTGCTATAATAAATGAAATACCGTTAGTCTTGAGCGTCACTCTGTAGTGAAAACACGTGTTTATTCTAACCTATATTGTGCTGTTTTGAGTTTTATATTGAAAATGTCTGAATATTGTTTTATTTGTGCTAAACTTTTAACTGAAAGTGAAGTTGTTACTGTTGAACGTGGTATGAAGACATTAATTAATGCAAGTATCGAAAGAGCTGATGATTTTTCGGAATATCTCAAAAATTAGAAATCTGTGACAATACATGAAAATTGCCGTAAAAATTATACTCGAAAGTCTTCTATTGCTGCAGCTAATAAAAGACAACGTGAAGAACAAGAAGCCAGTACATCCACAGCAAGTCCTCCTCGTACTAGATCACGTATCAGTGAATCAGCTTTTTGTTTCAAAGAACTGTGCTTATTTTGTGGCGAGAAATTAAATGAAGAAAGTGAAAAAAGAAAATCCTCAGATTTTCGGCGTCGAATCAGCCAAGTAAGTACACTTCAATTTAAAGATTCAATTCTGGAAACAGCTCGGGCTCGTGACGATGCTTTAGCAAAAGCTGTTCTTGCTCGAGTCGAATTTGAATATGATTTAGTTGCTGCTGAAGCTAAGTATCATCGAGATTGCTATGCTAATTTTTTTAAACCTTCCACTGGAGCTAAAATGGGTCGTCCTAAAGACGAAGCAACGAATTTGGCAATGGAGGAAATATTTACTTACATTGAAAATAGCGATGACTGTCAGTTCACTTTGAACGAATTACAAAAGGTTTGCAAAACTACGACTCTAGATAACAGAACGATTAAGCTACGACTAAAAGTAAAGTATGGTGATAAACTTATTATCACTGAGAAATCGGGAGCATCAACATTCATATGCTTAGTGGATAATCATCATGATATTTTGAATCAAGCCTGGTACGAAAAAAAAAAATTAATAAAACAGAAGAACGATTGAGAGTCCTAGACGCAGCTGCAGCTATTATTCGCGAAGATATTCAAACCGCAGTATTTGATAATTCTAACTACCCTCCACCAAGTCGCATGTTTGAAGATTTAAATAATGAAATCCCAGAATCATTGACATATCTTGTGGAACGAGTGATTTAAAAAAATAAACGATCAAATTTAGATCATTTTAAATTAATATGCACAAATATTTGCCATTGTATCATGACTGCTGTTCGACCAAGGTCTTTTAAATCTAAATTACAATTAGGCCTCGCAATTTTTTTTTCATCGAAGGTTCGGGTCTAAACGTCTTATACAAATCTTTTCGGCTTTTGGTTTATGTGCATCTTATAATGATACAATAATGTACGAGGCAGCAGCAGTTTTCCATCGTCCTCCTCATGTCCTACCACCAGAAAGTGGCACTCTTATTCAATACGTTGCAGATAATGCTGATATTAATGTAAATACGCTAGACGGCAATAACACGCTCCACATAATGGGTATTATTCAAATTGTTACTCCAAAACATTCAGTTTTACTAGAAGAACCTATGCCACGAATAATAGAAACTCTTTCAGCAAATGATTTCAAGGCAAAAGCTCATGTGCCGATACAGACTTATACAAATGACGGTGTAGTAGGCTACAGTAAAATAAATGTTAAAGATTTTGTTTATGGAACTGAAACAGTATCGTTTCTCAAAAAAGTTGATGTAGTATGGTTTCATGGAAAATGGAAAAATGAGTCTTTACCCGGTTGGAATGGTTTTCTTGAACGTTTAACAAATAATCATACGAATTATTCTAAATCTCAAATTTCATTTTTACCATTTATTCACCAACCAGCCAGTAACTATAATACTATCTATACGACTTTACTTTGTGCATTAGAGAATGCAAAACGGTATGGCCACACTGTATGCATCGTGACTTTCGACCAGCCCCTGTATGCTAAAGCTGGAGAAATTGTATCAGCCGCACCTCAGGGCTCTGAATTATCAAAAATCATCATCAGACTTGGAGGATTTCATTTACTGATGTCTTTTATGGGAGCAATTGGTCATATTATGCAAGGAAGCGGCATGAAAGAAGTACTAGCAGAGATCTATGCGTCAAAATCATTAGAAAAAATGCTGAATGGTCATGCTCACGCAAGAGCTGTTCGAGCTCATACACTACTTCAGCTTAGTTTGGCAATTATAATATTAAAAGAAGTCGAAATGAATGACATAATGGATGCAGATCTAATCGTAAATATCGAGCATATATTAGGTAATACTCTTTCATACAATGATATTGAAAATGACGATGAAGTATCTGGAGCTTTACTTGATAAATTTAATCAAAAACTAAAAGAATATGAGGAACGAGGACCAACTGCAAAACTTTGGATTCAACATTTTTGTATGGTTTCCATTGCTAAAGAATTCCTAAGAGCTGAGCGTATGGGGGATTGGAAAGCTCATTTAAACTGCGTCAAAGAAATGCTTCCTTATTTTCACGCGTCTGGACATTTTCCTTATGCTAAATCTGCACACCTTTACTTGCAGGATATGGAACAATTACAGAATTTGATTGATCCTGAAGTTTATGAAAAGTTTTCAGGAGGATTTTTTACAGTTAGACGTTCAGACAAATTAAGTTGTGGAACTTCAACGGACATGGTAATCGAGCAGTCTATGATGAAAGCTATGAAGACAGATGGAGGTATTGCTCGAGGGAGAAGTACAAAAGAGAGCTATGAATACAGTTTGTGACAAATTAGAAGATATCGCTAATGTTAGGATGGATACGACCGAGCAGCATGTTGATGCAAGTGATTCACGAGTAAAAAAAGATGCTAGAGACATACGAAGACTTTTAGAGTGGTTCTCAACGCATGATCCTTTTCCAGAGGTTAACAAAATTGTTTCTATTGCGAGTGGTGTCGTTGGTGACGATAAAATTAATTGTTATAAAGCTCGTGAAGTTGGACTTGCTTCTATGGCAAAAATGACAGGACTGACATTCAATAATATTAAATTAAAACGCGCTGATAAAGTTGTTCCTCTCTTAGCTACGACTGGTTCCATAAAAGTTCATGAAGAAAAAGTACCTATTGACCCTGTATTATTGTTCCAACGCATGAGTATTACTGCAGCATTTCAAGATGAAATTGAAAAATATTTTGAATATGAATTAGCTCCCTACCCTTTATCGTTATTTGATGACATCGGGATGCGTAAAACACAGAAATCTACCATTTACGATTGTTTTGAAAAAATAAATATTGATATTAACAACACTAATGCGACATACATCATTGACGGAGGATTCTTACTACACCGCGTTGTGTGGGATAGCGAAGAAACATTCAACGTTATCTTAGATAAATACGTTCAATATGTACGTAGACATTTTGGTTCCAGAGTTACTGTCGTATTTGATGGCTATGATGATTGCAAGAGAAATATCAAAGCTGCAGAACAACGTCGTCGAACTTTAGCAACATCTTCATCTTCTGACATTTTATTTGATGACCTTATGACAGTCCCAACCAGTCAACAGAAATTTCTTACTAATACCCACAACAAGTCTCGGTTCATTTCAATGTTGAAAGAAAAGTTTACGGCTGAAAATATATTGGTAAAACAAGCTAATAATGATGCTGATGTATTGATTATTGAAACAGCAATAGAGCAATTCAATTTGACAAATACAACTATTGTTGTCGGTGAAGATGTTGACTTACTTGTATTACTCACTGCTCGAACGCCAACTGAAAAAACAATTTTTTTCTTAAAACCAGGAAAAGCTCAGCATCAATCAGCTATATATTCATCAGAAAGTTTATTTACTTTTGTAAAGTGTAAAGATCATGTACTATTTTTACACGCAATAACTGGCTGTGATACGACATCTGCATTTTACAGGAGGGGTAAAACAGCAGTTTTCAAAATGTTTGAAAAACAAGATTTAATTCAATGTGCTGAAGTTTTTAAAAAAAGTGATTCAACTCAACAAGAAGTTATTACCAACGGCATCCGCTTTCTTCTTTCTATGTACGGAGCTCCTAAAAAAACTACCTGTTTAGATAAACATCGATATGCATGTTTCGTTAAAAATACTAAAAATAAAAAACAAGTTCAATTAGCTTGTCTTCCTCCAACCTCAGTTGCTGCTCACCAACATCTTCTTCGAGTATATTACCAAGTTCAAGTGTGGCTTGGTTATCAGCTAGACCCTACAGACTGGGGTTGGAAGTTGGTCAACAATATATTAGAGCCAGTTCAAACTTTACTTCCACCTGCGCCGGAAAAACTGCTGAACACTATTTTTTGCAACTGCAAAAAGGGATGCAGTGCTAAATGTGGTTGCAAAAAAGTCGGTCTGTCTTGTTCTTTGGCATGCACAAATTGTCAAGGCCGGTCGTGCTCTAATATTGAATCACAAACAATGGAGGATTCGTTTGACTCCGACGAAGTATCATGCGATACATCGCTATTGACGCAATTTACTTGCATCCAAAATGAAGATGAAGAAGAAGCAGGAGAAGAAGAACAAGAAGAAGATCAAGAAGAAGAACAAGAATTTGAAACTTACGAATAAGACGAATAAACTTCAACACTTTTTTTTCATTTACATCGCTTTTATCTTTCCCAATCTTTGAAAATTTCCGTTATTTTGCAATAGTTTTACATTAAACAGGATCACAACTGACCCGTGGAGTAGGCCTACTGGGAAACCACGTTAACAAAACGCGCTAATACACTACCTCATAGGTGGCGTGGAAACGTGTGCATATTATGACGATAACAACTTTTATAACTTTTAGAATCGATATATCTCAGAAACGGTGGCTCGTAAGAAAAAAGTATTGATACTTTTTTATGGATAATTTATGATCTACAATTTTTGTCTGAGGTACTTTTATGATAAAACTTACCGTTTTGCTGAAAATCGCGAAAAACTCATTTTTTCGACCTTTGACCTTGAATTAAATTTTTTCCTTACAGGGGAATGATGGGGAACTTCTAGACATTGTTTGTAATTATGTTTTGAACAACTTCACAGAAATTCAGCTTGTTGGGACTTTATGTAACTTCGAATGTCTAAATTGACCGGACTATATACCTTACGCAAACTGTATTCATTGAAATAAAAACTTATGAATAATCAATTAGGACTGACCAAAGCAGACAAAGACAACTGCATCGTAATTATGAGCAGACTATAATAAACAAAGTTACTAGTTTTTACAAGCTTTTATTTAGTTTCAATTGTTAGTTCGTTCGTTAGGGTCAAATCTTGCAAGTGAATTTTGACAAACTCCTAGTCGTCCGATTGATTTAAAATTTGACAGATGTTCATAATTCCGGTGACAATGCATTATAGAGTTTTTGTTAGAGAAAAAAAATGGCGGCTCCAAGATGGCGGACGAGTTTTGTGATTATGGTCCGATTCGATTCAAAATTGGTAAGTGGAAGTTTTCGGATTCGGAGATTATGGAGTTTCTATCTAAATTCATAAATTTAAGATGGCGGCTCCAAGATGACGGACGAGTTTTGTGATTATAGTCCGATTCGATTCAAAAATGGTATGTGGGGGTTTTTTCAGAGTCGGAGATTATGAAATTTTGTCAAAATTCATAAATTTAAGATGGCGGCCCCAAGATGGAGGACGAGATTTCTGATAATGGTCATATTTCATTCAAAATTGGTATGTGGGTTTTTTCAGAGTCGGAGATTATGAAATTTTTGTCAAAATTCATAAATTTAATATGGCGGCCCCAAGATGGAGGACGAGATTTCTGATAATGGTCATATTTCATTCAAAATTGGTATGTGGGGGTTTTCAGATTCGGAGATTATGAATTTTTTATCAAAATCTATCAATTCAATATAACGCTTCAGGATGACGGACGAGTTTTGTGATTATGGTCAGATTCTATTCAAAATTGATGTGTAGGAGTTTTTGGAGTCGGAGATTATGATTTCTTTCAGCTCAAAACTTACAGGGAAAAGAACTTGTAATAACGATGCGAACTAACTGAAAAGAAAAAATAAAATAACTGATGGAAAAACATTTTAAAGACAATATTTTATCTAGGCGTGTACTAAAACGTATAAAATAAATTTATGTCATCGCTGACAATGATTTGATTATTTTTTTGTCGAATTATTTTGTTTCAAGAAGCTTGTCGCGCGAACTGTAATAAAATTAAAACCTCGACAAGTTGTTACTTACCAACCATTCACTGTCCAATGAAATTTATTGGTATCTACTTTCATGAATACTTTGTAAAAATCAAATACTTCGACTTACCAACTAATCACTGCCCAATCTAATTAATTGGTACCTACTTTCATGAACACTTCGCACGACAAGTTTTTTTAAACCAAATAATTCAACAAAAAATAATCAAATCATTGTCAGCGATGACTTAAGTTCATTTTATAGGTTATACGTACACGGCTTAAATGAAAGCTTGTCTTTAAATGTTTTTTTATTAGTTATTTTATTTAGATATTGACAATTTTTCTAGTTACTCATCAACCCAACCAATGAATTTGTGGCATAAATGAAACTCACTTTCAAAACCTGCTAAGAAACCTTCTTTTACTTCAATATCACAGGCTCGAAGGTCATCTATACATATAATTGAATGAAATATGCCTCAACAGGTCCATAATTGGTTTTCTGACTATTATCGCCACTTTTCAGTACACAGTACAGGGGAAACTCTGCTCAATTTCCATGATTCAGCATAGCCCCTGGTGTCTATTATCAGATTAAATATAATGGATAAGGGCTCCTAGGAAAAATTCGCATATCCTTTTATCAAGCTCTAACGACTTTTGGGTTTCAAGCGTTTTATGACAACAATATTTCCTCATTAAATATGGTTTCGATGCGAATATTATTCGTGCTATTTGGATTTTCTTCTAGATTACCCATATTTGATCTTATCACTAGAACATACGCTTTTGAAATAATCTGCGAATGCATTCGTCGTTTCAGTGTTATCTGCCGTTGAAAAAATTGCGAATCCTCGCGGTACTCACAGTGTCGGAATATATTTTCACAGATTTCACGTATTTCCAAAATTGTGAGGGTTCCTGTATACAACCTTCCATTTTTTCAACATTCTCTAAATGTGCCTTCCTAACATTACGTCTATACTTCGATCGTAAACTCACAAATTGCTGCCTGATGAATCTGTGGTCTACAAATCAACTTCTGGCTCTTGTGCACGTTTCTACATAGGCCAAACAGACAGAACATTTAAAAAACTATTATCAGAATATGGAAATTGTTTCGTAAATGGAAATACAGATTCATCTTTTGCTACTCACATCTTGACTGAAAAACATTGTTTTGTTAACGATTTCGATATATTACTTATAGAAACGAAAGGTTTTATACTCGACCTACTAGAAAGTTTGGAAATTCTTCTTCTTCTTTCGGTGTCGTGCCTGTCTTCAAGCGTGGGCCATCTCCATGACAATTTGGTTGAATTGGTCTCTATCTGTCGCTACTATGAATAGTTATTCTACTCCTAGTCCGGTCCAGTTTCTAATATTTCGTAGCCACGATAGCTTTTTGCGACCTATCCATCTTCTGCCCTCAACCTTTCCCTGAATAACTGACCTTTCTTGTTTTTATGGTGTTCAGGAGTTCTCGATCTTTATTCAGCTGTCTGAGTACCTCTTCATTACTGGTATGTGCAGTCCAAGGGATCTTGAGGATTCTCCGATAGCACCACATCTCAAACGCTTTTATTTTATTCATGATGTCAGCTTTAAGCGTCCATGTCTCACATCCGTACAGAAGAATGCTCCATACGTAACAGCGGAGTGTTCTTAATCGTGTCTGAACTGTGAGGTTTCTATCAGTGAGAGTTGGTTTCCATTTGCTGATTGCCCTACGTGCCATTTCAATCCTTGCTCTTATCTCTTCGTCGCACGTTATGTCATTGTTCAGCCAGCTACCCAGATATTTGAAATGTGATACCAGTTCAATGTTCGGAAATTAATGAATTCAAAAAGTCGCAATATTTTCTTAATAACCAGATAATTTTTTTTCACAGATTTCACGTATTTCCAAAATTGTGAAGGTTTCTCTTGTATACAACCTTCCATATTTTCAACTTACTCTGAATGTGCCTTGAAATGTGAATAGACGTAATGTTACGTCTATTGTTCGATCGTAAACTCACAAATTGCAGCCTGATAAATATGTAGTCTATGAATCAACTTCTGGCTCTTGTGAACGTTTCTACATGGGCCAAACTGACAGAACATTTAAAAAACTATCATCAGAACATAGAATTTGTTTCGTCTATGGAAAAACAAATTAATCTTCTGCTACTCACATCTTGACCGAAAAACATTGTTTTGTCAACGATTTCGAAATATTACATATAGAAAACAATGGTTTCAAAATCGACCTTCTAGAAAGTTTAGGAATTAATAAATGCAAAAAGTTCCAATATTTGCTTGATGACCAGAATAACTTGAATAATTCTCCTTTGTCGAATTTGTTTTACTGGATATTAAACAGGTAATAGATAACTTCCATTCAACTTAGTCTCGACCTATTAATTACCCATTGGATTATCCCTAATATTCTCAATTAGATTTATACACCTACTACCACCTGCCTTGATTATTCAACATGAACATCTTGATTGTTGCGTTAGTGTTATCTCCACCTGAAGAAGGTATTGTATAGCGAAACATGTGTCGTGGTTTTGTAGACTCAGTTTAGTGAAAATCATTTAATAAAGTGAGTGTCTTTCGTTTGCAACCTATATATTTTCAAATTGATTAATATGTGGGATAAATAATAGTTGTTAAGATGTCATGTTAGACTATATTTCCTAGACTTCATTTTTATTAATAAAAGACTTCATTGACCCTGAAATTATAATTTGACGGAATTACAGAGTAGGAAATGCGTGTGAAGTTCTATCAGAAACGTAATATAACCAAATCCATTGGTAAGTTTTGTACCAAAAATGTGTTCATTGAGTACTGTAGTATATCTATCTTTCCTCCTAATATTGTGTTTTGAAAATGTCGGTTTTCAGAGAAAAACGTAGTGTAAGTATATTATAGACTTATGAGCCATCTACTTTGTGCAGTTTCACTACGAATTTCATAGATATTTTATACAAACGTTTCATAACTGAAAATTATAATGAAATTTTTCACGATGACTGTCACTCCATATACGCCAATTAAAACTAAATGATTGCTGTATGGGTATGTTTATTGTTCTTAATATTATTCTCGTTCATGTCATAGTTTATGAAAAAGACGACTGATGTTTCGATCGGGGATTGGGAGTGAAGTTTTTGTCAAGCCCAAAGCTTGTTGGGAAAATGGGGAAAGTTGGAGGAGTTTAAATTTAGTTCAATTTATTTGAAATATATCTAATATTTTATTTCTATTTCCTTTCATTACTGTATATATTCTTATATTTAAGAGTTAGTCGTAAAACAACCTCAATCCACGACAATAGTCTCCTGAGAAGTGCCAAAAAGAACGTCATTTTGATATCCGTACGCAATATCCAACAATATTGAACACTATACTTAAATTTCATTTTATAAATATTGGCTTCTTTTACTTTGGAGTAAAGGCAGTAATATAGGAATACTTACTCTTGTGTACAATAAGCCGTAGTTAAAGCATAATTTGCAGATAGTAAACTTGCGCCACATCCTTTCCAACCTGTGCTGGTACTAATGAAAAGTTGTCCCTGGTAAGGAATCTCACCGCGATTCGCATTTGTAGGGTTTACTATCCCAACCTCTTGATGGGAAACTATTGCAGCCTGGAAAATAAAAAGTAACGTCATATGTGGCGAATTCGAACGATTTTTTCAGTTATTTTCTATATAAAATGAAACGCTTTACTTAAAACTAATAGAAAAGAAAGCTTGAGCAATTTACTTAGAATAGTAGCTAGGTACCTTGAGGGCAATATGGCCTCAAAGCTACTTCCCCAATCAGTGCAGCTGAGGGGTTTTAGGGTGACGCTGACCCTAAAACCTCCTTTGAAATGATCTGCCAGCAAGTTGATGCTGAAATGAAGTTAGACAGTTCATGAATGTCTGAATTTGTCCACTGCAAGGGTGCAGAACAGGACAACATTTACAACAAGATTCAGAGAATGGCTCCCTCATGGTACAAAGAAGGCCGACAGTTGAAGTCTAGCATCTATCTAGTTCCTTTCATTATGTTTTTCCAATTACAGAATATGACATACTATGGCAGAATTGTATAAGGGTAACAATAAATGGAAAATAATAAAAAAATATCGAACAGTAAACAGTGAAAACATATATTATAGACTTTAACTTCGATGGAATTTCAGCATGATCACGGAAAATATGCCCCGAACTGAAAGGACAACTAAGCCCTTGAGTGCCTGAGCATTAACATATACTCCTTAATGGAAATCGCGACCTAAAATGATTACCAACTAGAATGATAGAAGAACTTGCATCCATTTTCGGGAATCCCTAGCAGATGTTACTTGTAACCTTGTTCGATCGATGTCGTTTTCTGATTTTTCAATAAGGTCTTCCTGACGTTTATTCATAATAGGTTTCTCTGTTTCGATCGATCTTCATACATTGGTATAACTGCACCCAGTACCTTTTCATTCCTTAACTTATGATTGGAGGAATATTATTGTCATCATTAAGGTCTCCTTGAATCATCTCTGTCACTAATGATTTTGTAGCAAACTGGGTGCTCAACAAAACTGGTGAAGCTAAGTCATGAGTTCGACGCAAACTAATGCCACCATTAACAGTCCGAAGTGTTACCTGCATTCATTCATCTTCTGTCATCCGTATATTACATATATGTTCCGAAATTTTCATCAATATCATTTGAAATATTTGGTAATTGCCATGTTCACAGTGTATATAATAATTTAGTGTGCAGATTTTCTTGAACCAGAAGTATTTATGAATTTCGCTGATTCTTGGGAATTTGGTTCGTGTATTGAAAGTTGGGATTCTTTAAATAGGTACTTTAATCCATTTCCAACGTTTCGACTGGGTTTGCAGTCTTCTTCAGGGTCTATTTTGGCTACAAAGGTATGGTTTGTTGAGATTGCCACATAATGTGTAAGATGTTTGATAGTTCTTAAGGTTAACAATATTGTGGACAGTTGATTACAAACATATTGAACTAGACCCTCATTTTGGGTTGTTGGTTTTTTCCTTCTCCTTCATGATGAAGCACAAAGTATTTATATGATTTCAAGTGGTTTTCCCAACATTGGGATGTTTGTCCGATATAAACTTCGTTGCATTTTGGGTCATTGCATGGGATTTCATATAAAACATGGGTCTTTTATTTTGAGGGATTGTGGGTTTCAGTTTTGAGAAATTACTTGAAAATATCTTCGAACTTTTGTTGCTGACTTTCATGTCGTGTGATTTTAGTATGTTACCAAATTTTTTCTGATAAGCTGTTTGTGTGAGGGATGGAAACGTGAGATTTGTTGTCATTATATGTGGGATAAAATTGTTTTATTCTTTCTCTAAAAATATTATTTATCAAATCTTTGGGGAAGTTATTTGTCTGCACAAGGGGTCGCTTGAGCTTATGGCTCTGTCTGCAAGTCCAATAATAGATTTTGTTTTGGGCAATGGGGTGGTGTGATTCAAAATTCAAGTAATCCTAGATAATTTTTTACTAAGTAGACATAATTTTATAACGAATTATAGTGGTTAAAAATCTGAAAAAAAATTGAAAATATGTTTTGTTCTTTGTAAAATTCGACAAAATTGGTATTACCGCCCGCCTATTTCCAGGTGACATGCTCAGAAGGAAACTTTGGCAATTACCGAATGCAACAACCATTTAACTCGACATTTGAATAATGTAGAATGTTGAACTGATTGTGGGGTAAATGTACACATTGCAGGCTGCCTGAGATAGATATTCAATTTCAAAGTGAAGAAAATAACTAACCTTGTTATATCCAACTGGTGATAAAGTCAGAACTAGATGACTTCATACTCGGCTTTGAGGCACTTATCATAATTATCACAGTCACTTGTGAGGAACAAATGACACAAACAGTATTGAAAATGAAAACATTCGCAAGTGAATATTGTTTTGAAAAATAATATCATTTCAACATTCTACAGTATTCAAATGTCGAGTTGAATGTTTATTCCATTTGGCAATTGCCAAAGTTTGAGTAGGTAACCTGAACTTAAGCGGGTGGCGCTACCCAAAATTTTGTCGAATTTTACAAAGAACAATGTTTTCAATTTTTTTTGTTCAGATTTGTAACCACTGTAATTCGTTATACAGTCGTCATTCACGGGCGTGCAAGAGCTTAGATTACACCCTGTATGTGTAGTAACTCATCATATGAGGTTTTGTTATAATTTTGCGTTCTTTCAATACATTATATATCGATTCCTTCGTGATGGCAGAACCCAATAATTTTCGTAATACCTGGCAACAATTTTGAGATTTTCGATGATATTCCTTCGTATTTGAAGGAAGATTTCAATTATTTGTACAATTGTTCAGTGGCAGATTTGATTACTTTAGATTTGATTATTTCATTGCCAAGAAAATTAGAATGAAGGGTTACGGTAACATTGCCTTATAAATATCTGTTCTGTGGGTAACGCATCCATCGCAAGACCCAAAAAAATATCTGTGGATAGTATTGGAAACATTCCGGAAGTCTAGTTTTTATTATTCTTGTGATTCTTCAATGAATCTTGTTGCTACATGTACTGTTGCTTCAGCTCCTTCGGTACACCAAAACCAACTTGTTGTGGCCTAAAACGAGTACCAAGTAATATTTTGATTCGTCCGCAAATATTTTTTTTTCGAAATACTCCCGCAGATGCGATCGGGCGGTTTCCTCCTTTCCTTTTAATACAATCAGATTGGATCCGTATAACCAACCACAAACTTCTTGCGGAACTGAACCTGTTCACCAGTTTTGCAATATTAATAAAATAATTAATAAAAAAAACCTTTTTAAAAACAAGCTTTTATTCAAATACCCTAAAAAGTACAAAATAATTGCTTTGGATGTGTGACGTGAGTTACTCCGTGAGTTATAGATTCAAAACTTGGTGCAAAGTTTTCATTTTGAATACAGATGCGACAAGCTTTTGAATCTATAACTCACGGATAACCTACGTCACACATCCAAAGCAATCATTTTGTACTTTTTAGGGTATTTGAATGAAAGCTTGTTTTTAAAAAGGTTTTTTTCATTAATTCTTTTATTTTGTGCTTTTAAGTAAGTACCCCTAACACCCACATACCAATTTTGAATCGAATCGTACCATAATTACAAAACTCGTTCGCCATCTTGGAGCCGTCATCTTGAATTTGTGAATTCATATTCTCCGACCCCGAAAACCCCCACATACCAATTTTGAATAGAATCGGACCATAATCACAGAAATCGTCGGACATCTTGAAGCCGCCATTTCGATTCTATGAATTTTGTCAAAAAATTCATAATCTTCGACCCTGAAAACCCCCACATACCAATGTTGAATCGAATCGGACCATAAACACAAATCTCGTCCGCCATCTTGGAGCCGCCATTATGTTTTTGTTTTCTCTAACAAATGCATAATGCATTGTCACGGAAACTATGAACACCTGCCAAATTTCACGTTAATCGGACAACTAGAAGTGGGTCAAATTTAACTTGCAAGATTTGATGACAAACATCGGGACAGGTGAAACTAAATAAAAGCTTGTAATAAAAATAGTTTGGTGCAATATTCATCATTTGTTTCACTTATTAAATCATTCAGATGTTGTGGCGTTATTCCACCTGGACCCCCAATTAAACAAAACGGAAGTTTTTCTATTGCTCTTTTCCTTGTTCTGTTGTTGGTGGTAGATCGAACTGGAGTGTTTCACAGCGGCTTGATCCAAGGTGTACCTGAGCCTATCGAGTATCTCTAACGGAGTCCCTGGGATACCTGGCGACCTCCTAGAGTAAACAACCTTACATCTGCAAAGGGGGCTCTACAGATGAGAACATCCTTCTCCTCACACTCGTGGAACAATATGTCCAAAGAAAAACGAAGAAATCCTGAGGAACTTCTGAGGATATTCTACCAGAATCATACTTGCAAATAGAAACCATCAGCGAGATTTGGTCAAACCTTAACTGAAAAACTCCCAACTCCCGAAATTAGAAATTCTCCTCGAGGCGGTAGCAATCCCAACAATCCTCCATCAGCTTCTGCTCTGAAACACGTTACATCGCTTACACCTGAGCAATGGGAATAAGCTCTCAGGAGCACAAAGATTGCAAGTTCGGATAGCGCAGGCGAATGCAGCTGGTAAATGAATTAGACCATGGAAACGACGAACCAAAAGTCGTGATCCGCAGCTTGAAACTTTATCAGGACCGCAACATTCCTGAAACTCCAATCGGGAAAAGGTATCGGGCACCTTACGGATGGAAAAACCACGCCTTGACCATCTTGTGGCTGCTTCTTCATCAATCAATCAAACTAAAGGAGGCAGTCTATAGTATATAATCTATACTGTATCGTACTATACTACCATTGAATAATACAACATGCATAACAATAACGATATCTGTGCTATGGTCGAAACACAGCACGGCTGCTTCTAGGGTTTTATAGTCGATCGACCAAAATAGTATTTGAAAATCACGAGCCTATCACGCAACGATCATTGTTCGTACTCACTGAATTGCGGATTCGATATTAGTGTAGAGCTTATTGTTAGTAACGGTAGAATTCTACAACATATTCAATACGGGCTGTTAGGTCCTTATTGTCCTTATCGACGTATTGTATCGTCACATTTCCTCTAATAGATATTCGCCGCACTTGAAACAAAAAAAAGTTACAAGATTCTTCCCTATTTACGCTATATTCAAGGTACAACGACCTCTCCTATTTGATAACTGATTTTATAAAAACAAACATTACTCACACTTGGAAAACTGGAAATTCCATGAACAGCAAGGAAAAGCACGAAAAATTTCATGATTATATAAGACGTAAATTGAGTACTGGATATGTGTCCGAGAAGGCGGAGATTATCAGGAACAATAAATCAAATCAAATGGAGTTGAGTGTGTTGCAAATATATATCAATATCTTCTTTATCTTTGATCAATCTTATCCTCGAATTCGAGATTTTTTATCACCATCTGAGTGTTCATACTTGGAAATTTGGTGTTTTGCAATGTTTATTGACAACTACAAGGGTACAGTTTCAGATGAATATGAGTACAAGAGCTGTATTGAGAAAATTTAGTCTCAAAAATTAAAAAATTTATAATGAAAATAATTTCATAATTTGTATGAATTAGATAGATATATATATTTTTTTGACATCAAAGTGTTACAAGAAACACAAAGTTTTGTCACTAACGCTAAAAATGTAAAACTATAAACAAAAAAACACAGAACAAGAATAAAAACATTGTACATATATGTATGTATCATATCCATTTGTTAAGTAATATCACACATTTTTCATAACACACATGCAGACAAACAGTGTGAAGTGAAAACACAATATATTCATTTCATTTTAAAATACTTTTCATAATATAACTAAAGTTATTTTTCAAAAAATTCATTCAGGTTGTAAACACTTTTTTGAACTAAAAAAAAAGTATTTTCTTTCTGCAAATATTCAAAGTTGCAGCAGATTTGATTTCTAAAAACAGTTTATTAAATCAAGCTTCCAGAACAATACGATGATTTTCTGAATCTGGTAGTAAAATTCAAGATGTTTGATACCTATGTACGTGGTTGAGTTTCAATTTATTTTTATTTTTATGAATGAACTAGGATATTTTGAGTATATTTATATACAGGGAATTACCAAATAACTGCGAAAGTTTTTAGGGGCTGATTCCTTGTAGGAAATCAAAGGAGGACTTTTATGTGAGCAAAAGCTCTCAGGCCTTTCCTTGAAAAGATTCACGCATGAAATTGCTGAAGAGTTGGAGGAATGGCATTTTGCGGGCATGTTCTACCAATAAAAAAGCTACCTATGAATATTTTGTTAATTTTGTTGTGATCTTTTAAACCCCTATGCAACCCCTATTCCATTTTTCACCAGAACTTTTTAACGAAACAAAATATCTCAATGTGTTGAAAAGAACGATTCATTGCAAAAAAAATTAACTCCTGTGTTGTGTCCGTAAAAAAATAAATAGAACATTGTGCATGAACGGATCTTATGTAAATGGAATCGAAAAAATCTAGTTTGTTTGCACAACTTGTGACTTCAATCGTAGCATTTTAAAATCGAAAAAATCTAGTAGGTGGCTTTCAAGTTGCTTTGATTTCTATGTGGTAGATGAGAGTTCAATTATCTTTTGAATCTTCAATATGAATAATTATACTAACGCTGAAATGGCCGATATGCATTTTATGTATGGTCGTGCCAATGGAAATTCTTTGGGAGCTAAGCTCTATGCTGAGATTTATACTCAGCGCGTGATACCTCATCACACAATTTTTGCACATCTTCACCAACGTCTCTGTGAAAGAAAACGAACAACTGATTGTGGTCGTCCACGAGTAATAAGAACGGTGGCACTGGAAAAAGAGGTTCTCAATATAATTGAAGATCGTCCGGAATTAAGTACAAGACAAATTGCTAACACACTTAATGTTAGCAATAAACTGATTTGGAAATTTTTGGTATTATGTGGTTTATGCACGATGGTGTGCCTGTCCATTTCATCATAACTGCTCGTCAGTACTTGAACGACGTGTATCCAAATCGTTGGATAGGCAGAGCAGGACCTCAACCTTGGCCTCCTAGATCTCCAGACTTAAACCCCTTGGACTTTTGCATCTGGGGTCACCTGAAGTCCTTGGTTTATACGACCCCCATTGAATGTATGAATGATTTGAGGAATCGCATCATTGTAGCCTGCGAGACATTCCAAAACACACCAGGAATATTTGAACGTTTGCGCCAGTCTATGAGACGAAGACTTGATTCCTGTCTGATGGTTGGAGGTGGTCATTTCGAGCAGTTTTTATAACTCCGTTCCGTTTGATCTTGTTGCCTTTTTCTTTGTTGTAATACATATAATTTTGTTTTGTTTGTATTTTTAATTTGATATTCTATTAAAACAAAACATGGTACTGGTACATGCCTACATTAAAAGTTAAAATAAGCAGAATAATTTTAAAATACTACGACTGAAGTCACAAGTTGTGGAAACAAATCGTGACAGCCACCTACTAGATTTTTTCGTTTCCATTTACAGAAGATCCGTTCATGCACAATGTTGTATTTAATTTGTTTATTAGGAAACTATTTCTTTTACGGACACAACACAGGATTTAAACAAGTTTTGCAATGAATCGTTCTTTTCATCAAATATTTTCAAATTGAGAAATTTTGTTTCGTTAAAAAGTTCTGTTGAAAAATGGAATGGGGGTTGCATGTTTCACCCCTTTAAAAGATCACAACAGAATTAAAAAAATATTCATAGGTAGCCTTTTTATTGGTAGAACATGCCCACAAAATTCCATTTCCTCAACTCTTCAGCATTTCAAGAAAAAAAAATTTTTTTCTCAATTTTGGAAGCGTGTAATTTTTTAAGGTAAGGCCTAAGAGCTTTTGTTTACATGAAAGACCCCCTTTAATTTTCGACAAGGAATCACTCCCTGAAAACTCAAGCACATATTTGGTAACACCCTGTTTATATAATATATATATATATATATATATATATATATATATATATATAAACATATATTCTGTCAATTTCGGTGGATTGGCCCCATATTATCAATCTATAACTCAAGATTGAGTAAGACAAGTATAATAACATGTCAGATTCATTTCTTTCTTCAAGTGTAGAATGCGAACATATTTTTAGCAACCTTAGAGTATAATGCAACGTTAGACTACTATCTATGGTTGTTCTCAAAAATTTTACATGGTCGCTGGTTTCAACATGTCTTATATCTTTGGCAGGTATTTTTTTGATTAAGAAAAAGAAAAATTTTTTTGAATTGCATGATTACTGTATCTGCATCAGTCTCTAGTTCTAATAAATTATTAGCGTGTATGATTACTGCCTCAACATCCGCATACGTGTATATATTGCCAGAAGTTACAGATTGTGATACATCATTGATGCAAATAAGGAAGAGTAGAGGACTATGTATTGAATCTTGTCCTACCTCGACATTCAATTATATTTCTTCAAAAGTCTGCGAAAAACCTGCGATTGTAGACATAAAACTATCCATTCTAGTCATTCAACTCTTATATCTAATTTATTTGATTATAATCAAGGAAATTTGAATTTACAGTTTCAAAAGCGGCAGTTGAATCGAAATATAAACCTGAATATATTTTTTGTGTGAATTCGAGTGTTGCTAATTCGGTCGACTTTTCTGACCTATAACCATTTCAGTATTTCCTGCTAGTTCCAATATACTTCACCATTCTTTGAAACTACTTATCGAAACAGACAGAAAACTTGGCAGAACTTCCATAATTCAATTCTTCCGAAGTCAGCCAATAGCGCATTGGTGAATAAATGAGTGGTTAGATCGGACTCGCCTGGAAAATTGCGACTGCAGCGGAAGTTGTATTATCATGGTGGAAAATAAGAACTTATTAACAAAAAATGAAACCGACGAAATAAAAACCTGAAAAGCAAATAATAAAATAAACCTTTTTAGTCTTAATAATAACTGAGTTTCGAAACTAATGTGAGTAACTAATTTTGAGTCGGCGCCAAACAAATTTAATGATCTTCTGTAGCTTGGAGTAGGTTGGAAGGAGGTCAAATTAACTAAAACCACTATAGTTCTGTTGCCGACGTTTCGACGTTTATAAAGTTATCCTCAGGGCAAAGAACAGTAGGTTCCTTGTAATAAAATCTGTTGAAGAGCATGTATGTATATATATATATATATATATATATATATATATATATATATATATATATATATATATATATGTTATATGCAAGATAACTAGTGGCCATCCCAGGAGTATCAGGTTACCTTCCAGGAAACTGCTGACTTGCTATCTTCCCAGGGTCATCACGTCCGCTCTCGGAAACTGACTAAAGATAATATTTCGCTGGTCTAAGCAGCGTCACTATTTTCTAATATTATAAATTGCCCTGCGAGGCATCATTAGTTACTAGTTGTTTTCAGACACTCAGTCGAGTAGTTTTAATTGTATTATTATATTTTCCAAAAAAAGTCCGAAGGAGTCTACTATGCTTCTTTCTGAAGTAGTAATTGTTTTTAAAAAGTCTTCAGTGAAAAGTGAGATATAATAATTGGCGCAGTCGCTGTAGGATCCTTCAACTCCTGCGGAACACGGAAAACCTAACCGAAGGAGGTGGATCCCAATCCTTCAAAGGAAAAAAAACCTGCACGAAGCTCATTGGACACTTCAAGCAACAAACAACACCAAAGGACCACGGAAGGACGGTCTCTTCAACGAAAGAAGAACATGCGAACGCTAACTTCCTTCGGAGCAACGCCTGTGAAGCCGGATTGCATCCTCCGCATGAACATTCTTTGGTAAGAAAATATAAGAATCATCTCGTTTATTTTCAATATTCAATTGATTTCAATTTGAACCAGTTCTATTACCAACTTATCCACTATGCCTACAACGCCTACAAATACTCCACCTGAAGTTGAACCCTATAGATTAAATGAAATATTTTCAATAATTCCGGAGTATGACGGTGATCAAATATTTTTAAATACTTTCACCTATGCGTGTAACACTGCTTACCGTATGGCCATACAAGATCAAAGAACATTGGTAATCTTGCACATAAAAAATAAATTAAAAGGGAAAGCGGCAGAATTAATAAGTTCTCGAAATCCCCAAACCTGGGATGAGATTAGATTACTTTCAAATCAATACTTTGGTGATACTCGTGATTTAACCTCATTGATACAAGATCTCCAAAGAATTCACCAACTACCTGGCGAATTACCTCTGACTTTCATAAATAGATTACAAACACATAATGCAAAAATGCACGATACAATTCAGAAACAAAATCCTACTCCCGATCAAAAAACATCTCAAAGTTCACTCATTGAAACCATGACATTGAATACCCTTTTGGCTGGTTTGGAACCCCAAATTGGACTACTTATTAGAGCAGGTAACCCTACGGACATACTAACTGCAACACAGAGAGTACGAAGGGAAATGCAATTGAATTATTTTCAACAGCAAAAACCTACATCGAATAGAAATCCAAATACGCATTCTAACCAATCGAGAAAAATGAATTCAAATCCCAATCAACAAAAATTTTGCTCCTACTGTAAACGTCAAGGCCATGTTTTAAATGAATGTAGTACAAGACAATCTCAACTACCGCAACAAAATTTCCAAAGGCCAAATTTTCCCCAACAAAATACGAACTTCCAACAGAATCCCAGATTCTATCAAAACTTCAGACCTAATCAACCAGATCAATCAAACCAATCAAACAATCAAATCAACCAAATCAATCAAACAATCAGAATCAATTCCAATTCAGACCACCAATAATTAGGCCAAATCCTAATTTCAATCAACAAAGGCCTTCAGCCATCCAACAAAACCCGAATTTTAACAAATTCAGTTCTCAGCGAACTCACCACCTGAATACACGAAACCCCAGTGCTGATAATTATACCGATAACTATCAAGAATACCAATATTCCACTAACGATAATTACACAGATGATTATCAAGATTCCCAAAATTTTGGTGCTGAAAGTTATACCGATAATTATCAGGAATACCAGTCAAATATTTCCGATCATACTAATTATCAGTATGATTTTGGATAGTCTGAAACTCAACCGAATCAATATGAAAATTTTCAGGATTTTCCAATAGGCCCAATATCTTTCGATCCACCGATCAATCAATCGATAGATCCCTCTTCAGAGCTCCAAGCCCAAGTGCAAGCCCTGAATATATCAGACAATCTCAACCCAAACTTGAACTTCCCCGAACAAATGTTCCTATAACTCAATCACTCACAATCAATTCCAAAAACTTGTATTATATCATGGACGCAACCAATACCTATAAAATACTTATCGATACCGGTGCTGGTCTATCAATCTTCAAGCCAAAAACAGTTCAAAATTATTCTAATAGATCCCATGAAAATGTGGTGATACAAGGTATTACAGATAAAAAAATCATCATTTCTGAATCAGTAATGATACCCTTTTGTATAGGTAATCCTCATAAAGTATTCATTTACAATTTAGATATAGATTTCGATGGTCTCCTAGGATCCGATTTCTTGGAACGTTATCATTGTATTGTCGATTTGAAAAATAAGCAGCTCATAACCGATTTCAAAACTATTCCCCTGATCAAAGTATCGGACTCTGAGAACCCCTCTGAAAATGTAGTTGAAACGTCCATGAACAACATACCGAATACAATTTCTATTGAAATTCTGACACACAGACAGACAGAAATTTTGAAATTCAAAATCAACTTCGTTTGGAACATCTGAACGAAGAAGAAACTGAACTCATTACAAACATTTGCCTTGAATATTCGGATATATTTTATTTAGAAGGTGATCGATTGTCGTTCACCAATGAAATAAAACATTCCATTGATACTAAAGACGCAAAACCCGTGTTCACGGAATCGTATCGCTCTCCTCAGATTCATAAAGAGGAGGCGAAAAGACAGATGAGCAAAATGCTAGAAGATGGCATCATACGCCCTTCTATCTCCCCATGGTCGTTCCCTGTGTGGGTCATCCCCAAAAAAATCGACGCTTCTGGTAAACAGAAATGGCGAGTCGTTGTCGATTACCGGAAGTTGAATGAACTTACCATAGACGACAAATACCCACTACCGATGATAAATGACCTCCTTGACCAACTTGGCAAATGCCAATATTTCACGACTTTGGATCTAGCCTCTGGTTTTCACCAGATAGAAATAGATACCAAAGACATTTCGAAAACTGCTTTCACAGTCGAGAATGGTCACTATGAATTCATTCCTATGCCATTCGGGCTGAAGAACGCTCCATCTACCTTCCAAAGAGTAATGGATAATATCTTACTCGGAATCCAGAATGAGCGATGTCTAGTCTATATGGACGACATCATCATTTATTCCCCCACGATTCATGAACATATATCTCGTTTGAACGAAGTCTTCATGAGACTCAGTCAAGCAAATCTAAAGATACAGCCGGACAAGTGTGAATTCCTCAGAAAGGAAGTAGCCTATCTTGGTCATCTCATTACCAAAGATGGACTGAAACCAAATCCGAGCAAAGTCGACTGTATAATGAATTTCCCTGAACCAAAAAATCAGAAAGAGATTAAATCCTTTCTTGGATTGGCTGGTTATTATAGACGCTTCATCCCAAATTTCGCTAAGATTTCAAAAGCACTCACGAAATTACTCCAAAAGGATACCCCGTTCATTTTTGGAAACGAATGCCAAAATTCTTTCCGAGAATTGAAACAAACACTCATTTCGACACCCATTCTCATATACCCTAATTTCAAAGAGACATTTCTGCTTACGACAGATGCGAGTGCATTTGCCATTGGTGCGGTGCTCTCCCAAGGCCCGATTGGTAAAGACTTACCATTCGCATATGCCTCAAGGACGCTCTGTCCTACCGAATCCAAATATTCCACAATAGAACGGGAACTTTTAGCCATAGTATGAGCTGTCAAACATTTCAGGCCATACCTGTTTGGTAGAAAGTTCAAGCTAATCACTGATCATCGGCCCCTCACGTGGCAATTTTCTATTAAGGACCCTGGTAGCAGACTTGCCAGGTGGCGCCACAAACTTGAGGAGTACGATTACGAAATCATTTATGAACCAGGCAAGATAAACAAAAATGCCGATGCACTTTCCTGGATCAAGATTGATCCACCGAAAATATGCTTCATTCTAAATTCGAGAATTTTATCTCCCTGTACATTGATATTACCCGCAAACGAAGACTCTGATATACAAACAATTAGCGACAGTGAAGAAGAACAGCACGAACCAGAACTGAAAGAAGAACCACCTGACACAGAAAATATTTCTGAAACAGAGGAAACCCCGGAAAATCGACATGAAACATTTTCCGCTGAACATATCGAACGAGAATTCCGAACTTTCATAAATTCATATCAAACGGAATCACTCCTTGACTACTCGAAAGTTCAGTACTCGAACTGCCAATTACTTGACAAAGAAAACAAACATATTTTAATATTACCACAACAAAAGAACCTCAAAGATTTTCATTACAAAATCTTCGACGATATATTCGAACAGAATTATGACTTTAGGAATTTAAAAATCAATATCGTATCGAGTAAAACGATCAAAAATCGGAAATACTATATTGTCCCTCTACCATTTGACATTGATACAGTAGTGGAACATTTATTTCTAACGACATCAAAACGAAATCGATCTCTCGAACACCTATTGCGTTGAGAATAACTTAGAACTCCCGATTCTTGATTTTGATGATTGATTGATTTGTTTAATTTTCTCAGAAAAAGAAATTAAATTCAAGGTTTGCCAAAATTTGATAATTAATCCAAATCCAGACCAAATACCAATAATGATCGACCAATACCACAACGGAAAAAATAACCTTCATAGAGGAATCAATGAAACCATTCGAAGAATGAAAGAAAAATACAATTGGCCCGGACTCACAAAAAGTATTGAGAATTATATAAAAACATGCCAAATTTGTCAAAGAACTAAAATATGTAGAAAAAACCTCGACAATCCCCTCGTCATAACCGAAACCCCTAAACACCATTGAAAAAAACATAGACATAGTAGAAATTCCAACGAAAAATTATGCACTGAGCATACGAGACGAACTAACTAAATTCACGCAAGTTTACACATTAGATGACAAAACCGCACGAAGTATAGTCAATACGCTACTTCTATACTTTCAACATTTTGGAACACCTCTGAGAATTCACTGCGACTACGGCAGAGAATTTGACAATGCCACCCTTAGAGACCTTTGTGTTCTCTATGACAATAAACTCACATATTCCAGTGTGCATCACCCACAATCAAACGGTTCAGTCGAACGATTTCACGCAACCCTTCTCGAAATGATTCGGATACATATGGCCGAACATCCCAACGAACATCCATTCAGTATCCTCCCATACGCAGTTATTTGCTATAATAACTCTGTGAATAAAACACATGGGTTTACTCCCCACGAACTAGTCTTTGGTCACACAGCCAGTAGACCACCCGAAACTCTCTACAATCAAGAACAGTTGATCACCAACTATATACGAGACCTAAATAATAAAATTTCTCACTTCTATAAAATGGCCCGCGAACGTACCCTAAAACAAAAAGAAAAAGCCAAAGTCCGTTTTGATCGCAACATAAAAAAGGAAACCCCAGAATATAAAGTCATGGACAAAGTATATGTCAAGGAATCCCAAATAAAGAATAAATTACACAACAAATTCAATGGTCCTTTCATAATAGAACAAATTCTCCTAAATTCCGCGATACTTCTGAATCCTCGAACCAATCAAAGATCAACAGTTAACTTCGATCGCATGAAGCCGTATACTGAAGATTAATTTATTTTCAGGTTGCTGCTGCTGGTCGGATCAGTAGAGTCTCAATACCAAATCAAACCAATAAATAATACAATTGGCGTATATTACCATGAAAATGGAAATATCGTACTCACTAACGATAAATGGACTATAATTGTAAATAAAGACATTTCCGTATTCAAAAATGCGTACGAAAATAACCGCAGAATTCTAGAAACTCTCATAAACACAATACAATTCACAGGACATAGAATGAACGAATTTCGATCCGAGGTGAAAACCCATATTAGCCTTCTTACCCAAATTTCAAATTCTATTGAACAGAAATTGGAAAAAACTATTTCAGATACTAAACGATATTTAAAAGAGGCCTGATCGACGGTAAAGGAAGTATATTCAAAACAATCACTGGCAATTTAGATGCCGCTGACGGCGAATACTATACCAACTGTATTAATAGGTTGAATAACGATGAACACCAATTGGAGAACTTATTAAAGAACCAAATTTCAGTAACTACATCAGTTATCCAAAATTTCAATACCACCATTCGCAAATTGCAAGTCGATGAGAAGACTTTCAATGACGATATTAAAATTATAGAAAATGCTATCAATCGATGGAGCGATAGAATTAGTCACGTTGAAACGAAACTGAAATTCATCAATATCTGCGAAAAACTAATGGAAAGCTTTCTATTCCTCGAAGAAAATATTGATGATATGTTAGATTCAATTACCTTTGCACGTTTGAATATAATTCTGTAACGTAAATAAACTTAACTTGGTTTTACTAATTTATTTCACACTTAAATTTACAACTAATTTATATTACTAGCTACGCCACTGTATCGCTCGATGCTATGGACTCGCCGAGACTGAAACTGAGACTCCCTCTTGAGGGCTGCTTATTTATCTCCGTTACAGAATTCTCGATGTTTCCAATTCTGGCAGTTGGCAACCAGCATGTTCCAGTTGTTTCCAATATCGACCGATGTTATCTGCGGCGGCGTGACTGGATTGTTCTCGAATATCTCCGGGGATGATATCATCGTTGTCGATGGCAACGAATGAGGCGACAGGTCCGGCCTAGGTTCGTTACATTGCCCCCTTCTTAAAGACATTTCGTCCCGAAATGTCATCCTTGGAGTGTGACGATATCTACATGACTCCCCATATCTGCACCGTGAAGTTCGATGGAAGTAACACTCCACTGTCTTCATGATCGGTCGTGGAAGAGGGTTACAGCAAACCAAAATCTTGACGCCGCTGGATCTGAATATCGCGTCCAGCATACTTCTTATGACTCTCCAGTCCAACCCATCAATACCACAGGACAATTTTGGAATTGCTAGATCCACCAGATTCTGGTCCACCATAGTATCTCTTAGTTTGGTGAGACTCTTCCAGACATCTTCATAGGACGGTTTATCTTGGGAATGCCTCTTGGTAACTAGGTAGTAGATGTTTCTCTGGCCTTTCTTCAACTGTAGCACCCCACCAACTTCTGGATTCTGCTCCCGAAGTGTTTGGAGTTGACCAAATTTCTTGGAGAACACTACAGCGATGCCACTGGACATTCGAAGATCTTCTGCCACACAATGTGCTAGTGCGTAGTCAGCAGGCACCTCGAAAAGGTCTCGTGACTCCTCTCTAGTAACCCCATGTAGAACTTTCTGCCCGTTTGAATACAAGGATATAAACTTCTCAAACGTCATATCATCCTCCGGTGGCCTGAGGGTGCGAACTTGGTCATGGTTTCCAGCGTAAGGGGCCAACCTGTTGAAATGAACGACCCTTGGTTTCCCTCGGGGTGGCTTCCGGATTCGGTACACAAGGTCGTTTATCCTTTTCACGATTTTATACGGGCCTTTCCACGAGTTCCGCAACTTTGGTGATAGTCCACGACGACGTTTGGGGTTGTACAGCCAAACCAGGTCATCAACCTTAAATCCTCCAGCGTCGGCCTTGATGTCATAGGTCTTCTTCATTTTATCGCTGGCACTCTGGATGTTCAACCGGACTCGTTCGTGGATGTCGTCCATTCTCTGCCGAAGTTTGCTGACGTAGTCCTCTCCCGCAGTATCTTGTCCTGGCGGTATCCCAAACTTCAGGTCACAAGGCAGTCGCAGTTCTCGGCCCATTATAATACTAGCAGGAGCTTGACCGGTTGACTTGTGTACTGCGGATCGATAGGCCATCAGGAACAAATGAAGATACTGGTCCCAGTCTCTTTGATGGTCAGAGACAACCTTGGACAAGTGGCGGTTGATCGTCCTGTTCATCCGTTCCACCATTCCATCGGACTGCGAATGTAGGGCCGTGGTTCTTGTCTTGCGGATGTTCAGCAGTAGACATATTTCTTGGAACAGGTTGGATTCGAAATTTCTGCCTTGATCCGAGTGCAGCTCCATTGGAATACCGAATCGACATATCCACTCTTTCACCAAGACGTCGGCGACGGTGATGCCTTCCTGGTTGGGCAGGGCATAGGCTTCTTACTGAAGTAGTCCATTGCCACAAGGATGTATTTATTCCCGTGGTCGGATACGGGAAACGGGCCGGCGATGTCAATGGCGATTCTCTCGAACGGGCTGCCTACGTTGTACTGACGCATCGGGGCCTTGGGTCGTATTCGAGGTCCATTGCTAGCAGCGCATACAGCGCACTTTCTGCACCAGTCCTGGACGTCAGCTTGACAATTGGCCCAGTAAAACCGTTGCCTCACTTTCTGCAGGGTCTTCGTCATTCCCAGATGTCCTCCAGCGACTCCATCATGGATTTCCCGCAGCACTTCCTCTCTTCTGTTCCTGGGAACAATTATTTGGCGTCTGTCTTCCCCACCAATCTCGGCTTCCAACACACGTTTCAGGATCCCATTGTCCAGAATAAGAGAGTTCCATTGTGCCCAATAGGACTTAACAGCCGGCGAGTAACCTGCGACTTCCTGCCATGATGGTCTTCGATTGCCCTTCTTCCAGCTGACGACTAAGCCAAGGTCGGGGTCTTTCTCTTGGTCTTTCTGGATCCTGCTGTCATTCCAGTTGTCATCCATTGCCGCGGTTCTACAAAGTGTTGCTTCTTTCTCTTCTGCTCGTCGGCAATGTGAGCAATCATCTGGACATGGTCTTCGCGACAAGGCATCTGCATTCTTATGGCTAGTTCCGGCTCGATGTTCGATCTCGAAATCGAATTCTTGGAGTCTCTCGATGCAACGTGCTACTTGACCCTCAGGATTTTTGAACTGTAAGAGCCATTTGAGAGCTGCATGGTCAGTTCTCAACAAGAATCTTCTTCCATACACGTACTTGTAGAAGTGCTCCACTCCCTTTACAACAGCAAACAGCTCTCGCCTGGTGACACAGTGATTGCGCTCTGGTTTGCTGAGCGTCTTGCTGACATAACCAATGACCTTCTCCTGTCCCTCCTGGATCTGAGATAGGACAGCTCCAAGTCCCACGTTGCTGGCGTCCGTATCCAAAATGAATTTCCCTTTGGGTAGGGGATAGCTCAGTATAGGTGCGTTGATCAAAGCTCCTTTCAGCTTCCTGAATGAGTCTTGACATTCTTCGGACCACTGGAACTTTGTTTGGCATTCCGTGAGCCTGGTCAGTGGTTTAGCGATGTTGGCGTATCCCAGCACATATCGGCGATAGTATGTGCATAAACCAAGGAAACTTCGAAGTTGGTGAATGTCTTTTGGGATGGGCCAATCCTTAACAGCTTTGATCTTCTGGTCATCCACTGCTACTCCTTCCCCAGAGACAACGTGACCGAGGTATCGTACTTCTTTTTGAAACAGATGGCATTTCTTAGGGCTCAGCTTCAATCCGGAGTTCCTCAGTCGCAGGAATACTTCCTCCAAGTTTTTCACGTGGTCCTCGAACGATCTGCCGACCACAATTATGTCGTCGAGATACACTAGACACGTGTTCCATGAGAGTCCCTTCAGCACTGTCTCCATCAATCTTTCGAATGTGGCGGGAGCATTACAGAGCCCGAATGGCATAACGGTGAACTGCCACAATCCTGAGCCGATGGTAAAAGCAGTCTTTTCTCGATCTTCCTGAGCCAGTTCTACTTGCCAGTATCCACTCTTCAGATCAAGGGTCGAGAAAATCGTGGAACCAGCCAACGTGTCTAGGGTGTCATCTATTCTCGGGAGAGGGTAACTGTCCTTCTTCGTGACATTATTAAGTTGGCGATAGTCTACACAAAAGCGTGTCGATCCATCCTTTTTCTTCACCAGTACGACTGGAGAGGACCAGGGACTGTCAGATGGTTCGATAACTCCTTCTTTTCCCATATCGCTGACTATTTTGTCAGCCTCTTCCTTCTTGGCAAGAGGAAGTCTTCTTGCTGATTGCCGGATCGGTCGAGCACCTCCAGTATCAATCTTGTGCTGGACCACATTAGTTCGACCCCCTTTTCCTTGTCCGGTATCGAAGATGTCTTGGTACTTTTTGACTAAATCTCTTAGTTTTGGCTGTTGAGCTGGTTTTATGTCTTTGGAAGAGATGGCAACTAATTTTTCTAGTTCTGTGGGCAAGTTGTTGGGTTGGCTAATCGTACCTCGTACGCTCCGGATCACTGAGGAAACTGACGAGCACTGCCCCAATATTGCTCCTTTCTTCAAGGTCACTGGAAAATAATTGACATTCATGACCCTTACAGGCACAAATTTGTCAGCTCGCAACAAGGTCTTCCCTAGTGCAATCCCTCGTCCAATTTTCTCATCATGAAGTTTGGGCTCGAACATCACCACGTTTCCACGTCCAGAATGGTTTCAGCCCTCTCAGGTACGCTTACATTTTCAGCCAACAACACACGGATCAACTCCTCACTTCTCCCATGAAGCACCAGCTCTTCTCCGTTGACACGTAGGACGCCGTCTTTGAAATCCAATTCAAACCCTCTGGAATTCATGATGTCCATTCCGATGATTGCATCGTCTTCGATGTCCGCTACAAGTGCCTGATGTTTCACTTTAGTGCTGCCCAAAATTATTTCAATCGGTAGCTCGCCATATACAGAAGCTGGCTCCCCTGTTGCTGTGCGTAGCTTCCAAGTTGTCGGTTCAATCCGTTCCGGTATTCTGGCAAAGGAAGGCCCGAGAATTGTCCTAGTCGCACCTGTATCTAGCAGCATGGTGCAAGGCTCGTTATTGATGAGACCGTCTACGAAGACACCTCTGTTCTGTCGTTGCAGGACATATGCGTTGTTAACGGGGGCTTGTTGTACACAGGCCGACGATTGCCCCTCCTCATCGACCCTCTTCAGTTTTCCTGCGCCTGTGTCGCTTCTTTGAATGTTGGACATTTGCTACGCAGGTGTCCGATTTTTCCACAATTCCAGCATCTTAACTGTCTTCTCTCAGGGAACACTTCCTTAATCACTTTCCTTATGGCAGCTTCCGAATTAGCAGGCTCCTGTGAGTCTTCCTCAATCATTAGGACTTTACTCTGGCTTTTGCAAGATTGTTTCGCTGCCTCGAATTCCAAAGCGCGTGCCAGTGTGTCTATGAGATGTGTTGGACGGGCTAGTGTCAACGCTTGTCTGGTTTCTTGGTCACGGAGTCCATCCAGGAATGCTTGAACCGCTAGTCGCTCCATTACATTATCTGGTGTGGCTGGATATGCGACACAAACCAAGCATGCAATGTCAGCTTCGAATTCTTGTAAGGATTCGCCCGATTTCTGGCAGCGATTTTTCAGCTGGGAGTGGTATACGTGTTCCAAATGGGCCTCTTGTTCTTGGGCGGTGAGGGTTTGTAGAATATTTGTCGCTTTTCCGCGTAATGCAAGTGTTAGTGCTACAGCTCTTTCCCCTGCATTCCATCCGTTTGCTTTAGCTGCTGCTTCAAACTGTCGGCGGTAATTTTCCCATGGAGTTTTTCCGTCGAATTGAGGCGGCTTCATGGAAAGCTTCCCTATTTCAGAAATGACCTTGACATCTTGTATACCCTCTTGAACTTTATCCAAGTTCAAACCCAAGTCCAGCATTGCATTTTTGTTAACCATCTCTGTGGAGGGCGCACTATCAATTCGTTTTTCCAGCTTACTGATCGTTTCCTTTATTTTGTCCATTTCTGCCTCGATTCCGTCTTTGATTTCATCGCTGATTATTTCCTTCATCTTGTCCATCTCTGCCTCGACGGTTCCCATTCTTTTTTCTAGACGATTCGCCACACCACAGAGTTGTTTTATTGGCCTTCTGTGTTTTCTAGGAGCTTATCTTCCAGGCTTCTTGAATTTTCTAAAAGCTTCTCTTCCAGATTTCTAGAATTTTCTTGAAAAGTCCTCGAATTCTGTTGCAGCTCTTCTTTCAAGGATTTAGTAGTTTCTTCGAGTTTATTCATTACCGAACTTAAATCACCTCCGGGAACTTCGAATAAAAATGTTTCGGGGTCCTCCCCTTCTTGTATAAGTCCTTCTGCAAGTCTTTCCTGGAGTACTTGCTTTTTACCCGTTGTTTCCAGTTCCCTTTCCTCCAATTCCTGTTTCACTTCCGCTACCTTCAAATCCGCAAGGCGCACTTTTCTTGAACACATTTTGTCTTTGACGAGGTATCAGTCTGTTTCACACGAAAAGTTTATCAGTTTGTTGAAAATTCACTTCGCGAATTCTTTTCCACGGGCCACCAGTCTATTATCTGTTTCACGCGAAAAGTGTATCAGTTCATATTCCCACGCACAATTGTCCACTTCGCGAAAACCGGGCCACTGTCTATTTTGGGCGTACAAAAAGGTCTATCAATTTATTTTTCTGACTATCCACTCCACGATCACTTGTTTATTTTCAAAATCTCGCTTCCGACACTAATTGTAACGTAAATAAACTTAACTTGGTTTTACTGATTTATTTCACACTTAAATTTACAACTAATTTATATTACTAGCTACGCCACTGTATCGCTCGATGCTATGGACTCGCCGAGACTGAGACTCCCTCTTGAGGGCTGCCTATTTATCTCCGTTACAGAATTCTCGATGTTTCCAATTCTGGCAGTTGGCAACCAGCATGTTCCAGTTGTTTCCAATATCGACCGATGTTATCTGCGGCGGCGTGACTGGATTGTTCTCGAATATCTCCGGGGATGATATCATCGTTGTCGATGGCAACGAATGAGGCGACAGGTCCGGCCTAGGTTCGTTACAATTCATTCTTCAATCATTACACCCGACCATTTGATTACCGCCTTACAGGAAATTTCTCAAATCCTACGGAAAAACAATCTCCCACTCCAACCAAAACTTTCCAAAATAGCACAATACCTTGAAATCATAGAATTAGAAGCGTTCCAAACCAATTCGAATTTAGTCTTTATCCTAAAAATTCCTCTTACAGAACCACAAATTTACACCCTGTCCCAACTGTACCCAATTCCAATATATGATAATAGAACTGGCCTCCATCACATTCTCTCGATTTCTCAAAAATTCATCGCGAAAAAAAAATCGAGCTTGAAAGTTTAGAGCAGAGCTTCTCGATGTGAAACGACCAATTTAGAGATGGATCTAAAAAAAATCCTAAAAGTTTTGTGGGTTCATTGGTTCTTGTTGCCTGTGAAGAAAATGTTATATGATTTGTTTTGCTTGCGTTGAGTTTCAAACTGTTTGCTGCAAACCAACATTCGGCATTTTTTTCAGTAGCTTCATTTATTGTTTTCACGTTTATATTTTGATGAAAGATAGTGGTGTCATCTGCGAACATGATACAGGTTGAGTCAACTAGATGATAAAATGAGTCGTTTACGTAAATGATAAACAGGAGGGGCCCCAGTACAGAGCCCTGCGGTACCCCATATTTCATTTCTATTGTTTCTGACGTGATACCATTTGAGCACACTGACTGTCTTCTATTTTAAAAGTATGAATCGAAAAGAGCTAAGGCTATACCTCTTACACTGTATAGGTTCAATTTTTCTAGTAACAAATCGTGATTCACGCAATCAAATGCTTTTCTTAAGTCAAATAGAGTCAGTGCAGATTTCCTGCCGTCTTCAAATCCTTCAACTGCCTTAGCTATAGCTTTTATGGTGGAGGTGTTTTTCCGAAAACCAAACTGATTTTCATGCAGCAATTTGAATTTCTCAAAGTATATGGATAATCGATTTTTCAAAATTATCTCGAATATTTTTCCTAAAAAAGGAATAAGAGAAATAGGTCTGAAATTATCTGGAAGATTTAAATCACCAATTTTGTGTATTGGGACAACTTTACTATGTTTGAAAATTTCTGGAAAAATACCTGTACTAATACAGGTATTGAATAGATTTGTCAATTTAACCACTATCAAATCTATGGTATTTTTTAATATTTTTGTATTTATTCCAAAGATATCTGTGGCACTGGTGTCCTTCAAGGATTTCACCGCCCCGAGTACTTCTTCCTCAGCCACAGGTTCTAGAAAAAAGGAGCCCTGTGTCGTTGGTATACTAACAAATCATTCTGAAAAATTATTATTTGTCATAGGCAAGGTTCTTCTAATTTTTTTCGCTATGTGACCAAAAAAACTGTTGAAATCGTTAGCTTGTAAGGAAGTGTCGATTGTTTTATTATTCAGATGATTTCTCTCGTAATTTATTAGTTTTCATGTATCCCTCATTTTATCGGCGGAAGTGTTTATGTAATTGTCATAAGCATCTCTTTTTGTCCTTTCAATGGCACATTTGTACTGATTTTTCAAATTTTTGTATACTGAATAATCATTTTTGTCTTTAGTAACATCACAAACTGTTTTAACACATTCTAAAGTTTTACGCATATTTTTCAATTCAGTATTAAACCAGGTTACTGGGGGCTTGTTCTCTGAACGCACCTATTTCAATGGAAATTATGTTTCGATACCACTTTTAAGCGTGGAAGTTATAAACTCTGCTGAGCGGTTTATCTCCGTATCAAAATCACTGTTTTTGTTCAAAATTATTCACTAGATTCCAATCAGTATTTTTCAAGATATTTCTCAAGTTTTTTATGCCAGCAACGGTAATCACTCTTTTTTGCAGGGTATGTGAAGAAAAAGTGGTATTTTTTTTGATATTTATGAATTGACCTTCATGGTCCGACAAACATGGCTAAACTATTCCACAGTTATACGATATATCTTCTAGATTCGTGATAATATTATCGAAGCAGCTAGGCTTGCTTCCGGGAATAATTCTTGTGATATCTGAGATTATTATATTTAGACCAAATGATGATATAAGATGGGTGAGTTCATTTACATCAGATGTGTTGGATTCAAAGTGAACATTGAAGTCCCCCAATATTACAACAGTATTATATTTTGCTACAATGAATATGAGTAGTTCTTCCAGTCTTTGAAGACAATTTCGAAATTTGCCCAAGCAGGACCTGTACACGGTAATTATAATAGTTCCAGTGCCGGGCAACTCAATACCACAGAATTCCGCAGTTACTTCATCACAGAATGACTTTATGTCTACATTTTTTGATTTAATTCCTGTTCTCACATATATGGACACACCGCCGTGAATTGCGTGTTGCCTACAGAAGTGAGATGACAGTAAATGATTTTTGAGGTTAATTTGTAGAATGTTTTCCTGAGTTTGCCAGTGCTCAGATAAACAGACTACAGAAAATTTATATTCTTCGAAAAATATCATTAATTGGTCTACCTTATTTGATAAACATTGTATGTTCAGATGAAATATACTAAGGGCATCATTAATGGTATGTAATTTTGTCGAAAACTTCATAGGAGTTTCTCCTCCCATGTCAAACTCCTTGGAAATTTCTAGTTAGGTCCCTAAACTTCTGGACATGGGCTCCAAGGGGCCATTTGTTTGAGTTCATTGCTGCTTCGAAATTTTCTTCGTGGATGGTAACTTTGAAGGAAGCATAAAGTTCCGGATGTTTTGAGTTTAGTGCCTCGCATTGCGCTTCTGGGAAGTGGCCTTTTGTTAGTTGGGTTAGGTCCGTTTTAGTTAACGACGGATCAACGCGATATACATGTAACTTCACGAATTACGGTAATGTACCTTATACATATTTTATCACGACAAGAAACCTACTGTTCTTTGTCCTGAGGATGACTTTATAGAAAGTCGAAACGTCGGCAACAAAACTGTAGTGGTTTTAGTTATTTTGACCTTCTCCCAACCAACTACAAGCTACAGCAACCAGTCAGGTCAAAAAACATTAATTATATTCGTTGATTATTTGTTTGGCGTCAAATCAAAATAAGTTACCCAAATTATTTTAGGAGCTCATTTATTATTAAGACTAAGAAGGTTTATTTTATTTTTTGCTTTTCAGTTTCTTTTATCGTCGGTTTAATTTTTTGTTAGATAGTTTTTATTTTTCAATTTTTTGTGGCTAAAATTCACTAATAATTACTTATTCAATTGACTCCAGGTATCCATTATGTTGTGTCATCCGGACTATATATGTGTGCCAAGTTTCAACAGAATCTATTCACAGATGAAAAATCAATCATCCCCTATTTTCTACCCTTAGGGGTGGATAATTCCTTTCCAAATTCAAATATGACTAACTCTGAACTATAACCTATCCAATAAAAAAAGAATCATCTAAATCGGATAATCCAGTACAAAGTTATGAGTGGTGGAATCGGTTAACGGGTAAAATATAAATATCCCCTATTTTTCTACCCTTGAAGGTGATTTTTTTTTCAAATTCAGATGGGACAAACTTCGAAGTATACCCTAGCCAATGGAAGAAGAATCATCGGAATCGAACTACTCTGTAAAAAGTTATGCGTGGTCATAAATAAAAAAATAAAAATAAACGCGTCGACGAGAGAACCTCCTCCTTTTTTTCGACGGTTCAAAAAGAGTGCAAATCAGATCTTGGGCAATTACTGTATAGTTGTCAATTCTTCACATCAGTTACCATTTTCGTTGTTTGAGCATTATAGGAAGGGGAACCTGACACCGCTGATCTTGAGCCCGTTTGCAGTACCTCAGGGAACTGACAGGCCTGCGATGAAACGCCAACCCAAGAAGGCCTACTCGAAGGTTGGGTGAATGCTACACGCGAGCCTTACTTACTCTTCCTCATGAACTATACATTTGCCTTTATATCACCTCGCATGCCTTGGGAGCCTATTATTTGATTAAAGGCGACACTCATTCGCCTTGGTAGTACTTGATTCCTCCTCTCGAGTGACAGGTATTTGCGAGATTACGCCCACACTTGCCACCTTCGGGATGCTGGTGTCTCTTATGGGCGCTTTTTCACACTAAAAATATTCCAAAATAAAATAATTTTTCATTCGAAAATCATTGAAAAAAATTCGAATTTGATAATATTCACTGAACAGTTTAATATATCTTTCTGAGATAATTTTGTGTTGTAGGTAAATAGCACAGTGGTGAAAACTCAAGAATGCCTGTGCGTGCCTCTGGGAGATAAAAAGTGCTGTTGACTCGAATTGCAATTCTTGGAATATAAAAATCTAGTTTTTTTTATCTGAACGGGAAAATTTATTTGATTATTGATGACTTCATATGAAAAAAATACAGAATTGATTCACGTCTACATTTGAACTCATACATCTTATGTCTCTCCAGACGTTCACTTTGGGCAATACCTCTTGGTGGGAAGGAGACATCTATTCTAAAGCTTGAAAATATCAGGAAGCATCGTTAAACTATTCTATCTTGTTAACATTTAACTGATAGTGGGGATTCCATATAAGTGAGGCATATTCAAGCTTAGACCTGACAAACGAATAGTATAGCATTTTGGATGTAGTTATATCAGAAAATTCCCGACTTATACAAACTATAAGTTATCAATATGGGGTGTGAATGTAAGTTGGGAATCAAAGGTCACCCCTAGGTCATTGAATGTTTTCGGCCTCTTCAATGTTTTGCCATCGATATCATAGTTATAGATTGATGGTTCTAATTTGAGCGTGAATTTTGAATTCTGGCCAGGTTACAAGAAAGACGCTCACAATCACTCGAGTCGTTTATATTCCAGTATATTTTCATATCGTCGGCGTATAGCAAACAGTTCACATCAATAACATCAACGTTATCATTTATGAATATATTGAATAGCAATGGGCCTGGGTTGGACTCTTGGGGTATACCTGGAGTTGCAAAGTATTCGATCGACTTGTAGCCATTGACAGCAACATAATATTTTCTGTGTTGTAGAAGAAAATAAGACCAAAAGAGAATTAGAAAGTCCAAAATGTCTATCGAATGCCTTTGAAAAATCTGTATATATATATATATACATATATACATATATATATATATATATATAAATATATATATAAATTTAGAAATAACGACTGAAAATTGGTATGAACAGTGGGGAAAAACGGGGATCTTCAGTCAGCACAAGTGTTGAACTATGAAAAACTCTTTAATACGATGGACCGAGCTTTCGTTTCAATTTTGAAACTTCTTCAAGGTCCTAAAATATGTAAATGACATTATTGTGAAAAAAATACTTAAAATGAAGGAAGTACTTACTTACTGTTCATACCAATTTTCAGTCGTTATTTCTAAGTTTATCGATCTACCATGGGGTTTTATGAAGACATTCGAATCAAGTACGGTCCCGAAGTCTCTCAAAAAATGAAGGAATGGTGCAACATCAACAAGAAACTGGCTGCTTACAGAAATAGAAGAATATTCTTACTAGAATGTAGACGTAATGGTGTTATACCTTCACACATTTTGAATAATATCAAAGATTTGAACATCCCAATTGACACAAATGATGGTAATAGTTTACACGAAATTCATACATTCAATGAAAAATTAACCAAGAAAATGTTAAATTTAGAAATCAAAATAACACATAATGACCTCAAATCATCAGAAATATACTTTTCGAAACTTTCTAACTTCCTCATAACAAAACTACCTAATGATATCTGGATAAATTATACAGAAAGACAAACGATTTCCTACAATAAAATATTCAAAGATATAGAAATTAAAAATATCAACAAGATAAATAGATTAAAATTTTCTTTCCAGAATGATATCAAAACAAAGAGCACTTGTCTCAAAAATTTGACTGATATAATTATACCAAATGATATTGAACATTTTCTTGCTTTGGGATTCAAATTCAGTTCATCTCCTACTACAAGAGACGTATCGATTTCAAAACTTTTGTCTGATATCGAATCACTAATAAGTGGATTCAATAATGAGAAAAAATATATTTTCAGAGCAAAAAATAACAAATATAGATACTAACTTTTTTCAAAAACCTCAAAAAAATGAAACAACACTCAATTCTCTTTATAAAAAAAACAAAGAATTTTTCAAAAACCATCCTAATCTTATTTTAACAAAATCAGATAAAGGTAATGTTACAGTCATTTTAGAAAAAACTGAATATATAAAAAAATCTCATGATATCCTTGATGACGAAAACTCTTACACCAAATTAAATAGAGATCCTACCTCAACCATTGAACAAAAAGCAAATAAATTTATTTCAGAATTAAAAAAATCAAAATGTACTGAAGAAGAAGCAAAAAAGTATGATATACAGTTCTGTATCACAAAATACTATGGTTTACTCAAAATTCATAAACCAATCATGAAACGCAGACCTATCATTTCATCTATTGAGGCACCCAATAGCAAAATATCTAAATTATTCACAGACATCCTTACAGATGCATATGACTTTGAAAATAAGTTTTATGTTAAAGATTCTTTCGAGTTTTCTAAATTAATCAACGAAAAACAACTTCCACAAAGCTATGTCTTGATAAGCCTAGATGTTGTTTCCTTATTCAGTAACATACCGATAGAATTAGTGTTGAAAAGTATAATTAAAAGATGGAGTAAAATAGAAGAACACTGTAATATTTCACAAACAAAATTTTTAGAAATCATTCAATTCATATTCAAATCTAGTTTCTTTTCGTTCGAAGGAAATTGCTACAAACAAATTCTTGGAACACCTATGGGAGCTACCATCTCACCAATCATTGCTTCGTATGTAATGGTAATTGACCTTTGAAGTTCCATTTAAAAAAAATTTTGCAGATGATATTATTTGTGCAATAACAATGGATAAATCCGATGAAATTTTAAGAAAAGTAAATAACTACAATAAAAATTTACAATTCACAATTGAATTAGAAAAAAATAAAAGTATTCCATTTTTAGATACTAGAATAATTCGTAGAGAAAACAATTCACTAATCACAGATTGGTATATAAAACCAACAAACTCTGAAAGATACATAAACTATCATTCCTTCCACTCAAAAAGAATGAAAATAAATTTGATTCTTTGCATGAAAAAAAGAATCGAGATGTTGGTTCATCCTTCATTAAAAAACAAAAATTTTAAAATTCTCAGAAATATTTTACTAGATAATTCTTACCCCAAAAAACTTTGATAGAATTCTTTTCAACCAATTATATCATCAAATATAATTAAATTATTCAAAATGAAAGTAACATAAAAATCAAAAAAAAAATATCAATTCTATTGGAAATTTAAATACGAGGTTGAAAGATCCCACACCAGATTTGAAGAAATCAAATGTTGTCTACAGCATACCATGTAACAACTGTGATTTGAACTATATTGGTACAAGTTCAAGAACTTTAAATAATCGTATTATCTCTCACAGAAGTGATATAAGACTCAACAAGAAGTCATGTGCATTAGCTCAACATGCTATTGAAACAGGCCATAAAATATCATTCGAGGAAGCACAAGTTTTACATTCAGAAAAAAATTTCTCTAAAAGATTATTTCTTGAAATGATTGAAATTAATAAATCCAATCAAAATATGAACAAAAAAACAGATATCGAAAATCTTAGCAAAATCTACAGTTATCTTCTACAAATGGATTAAAACTGATGATTCTCAAAGAATATAATATAAACATTAACACACCCACTACATATTTTATATTTTTCTGACGATTAATCATAGGTTGTCATTTCAAATCCTTCAATGTCACTCGAAGCGTCAAAGATATAACACCATTCCGACAAATTTTTACATATTTTACGTTTTTTTTTAAAGTTAATGTTCATTTATCATCCACTCAGATTACTGTAAGTACTTCCTTCATTTTAAGTATTTTTTTCACAATAATGTCATTTACATATTTTAGGACCCTGAAGAAGTTTCAAAATTGAAACGAAAGCTCGGTCCATCGTATTAAAGAGTTTTTCATAGTTCAACACTTGTGCTGACTGAAGATCCCCGTTATTCCCTCACTGTTTATATATATATATATATATATATATATATATATATATATTATATATATAACATCTGGTTGACTGCAATTATCTACTGCTTCAGCAACATATTGATGAGATTAGTGACAGTTGCTCGACCCTTCATGACTACATATTGATATGGTGTCAGTTTATTGCTTACAAAAGGATACAAATTATGTGGTAATAAAATCAGACTTTTCGAAAGTTGCAGATTTTCTTTTGGTCGGAACATGGAACATTCCTTTGAGGATTTCCCGGAAAAGGCAATTGAACAGTTTTTGATACAATTGTTGAATAATTTGGTTAGTGGATATGCCAGAGCTTGCGCGCAGTCTCTGACGACAAATGCTTTTATCTCATCAGGACCTGTCGTTTTCTCAGGATTTATTTGCTTGATTGCCCATATGACCTCATTTTGCTCAAATTTTGATATGTTGATAGGAGTGTGGTGCACCTCACCATCATCTTAAATGTGCACCGTGTATGGAATGTATGATTTACAGAAGTAATCAGCGAATCCTTTGACGATCCCTTGGGGAGAAATTAGTGAGTGATCATCGTAGGACATAACATTGGACATTGATAAAAGCCCCAAACTCATTGGAGTCACGATTTATATCTGATTCTGCTTCTTTAACGCTTTATCTACATCAATATCTGTTTTGATTTTGGACCTCAGCCTCGAATCTAACGTATCAATGACGATAATTTACCACCCCTCAACCACTATTTTTTAACATTTAATTATTGTTTCTAACCAAAGTGAAACACTACCATTCAACGCTCAACAAATAACTTTTTCAGTCCTCACTAGCCGTAGTTCTTGAAGCAATTGAAGTAAAAATATTCATATTAATAACGCACCGGACCTGATGACAGTCTCTGTGGAGAAATTAAATAAAGTTCACAAAAGAATATTTCATCATGAAAAAATGCAATAAAAGTGCTAATAGCTCTTTCATTCTGTGGAATGACGAATACATTATTCAAATTGCGATCTTGGGAGCTATATGTATAGAAGAGAGATAATTACGGAGAGGTCATCGGGATGAGTCGCCATTTTCTCAACAATTCATGGGATCGAATTCAGAACTTTTATAGCGTGGATGACCCTTTTTTCAGAAGGAACTTTCCGTTTATACATTGATGATTATCTTTCAGTCTTCTGAGTGTTCCTAAACTTCCACTTTCAAACGGTTTTATTATTAAACGATTTTATTTAGCTCTCCTTGTTTGTGTCTTGTGTGGGTCAAATCTAGTAATTGAAATTTTACCCCCTTCCTGTTGACCGATTGATCTGAAATTTGGTACATATCTTTGGTTCTGATGTCAATACAATTATGTGTATTCAGTATCATTGTAAATCCAAGATGACCGCCGCCACAAAATGGCGGATTACATATTTTTTTTACAACCCCCTCAATATGAATATCAAATGAGATGGGATTGACTAGTAGAAGTGGAGTACACCATGAACAAATTTCAAATCCAAGATGGCGTTCGAAACAAAATGGCGGATCATAAAGTTGAGACAGTCAATACAACCCCCTCAATGTGGATATAAAGGGCTGAGAATACAGTACACCAAGAAAAATTCCAAATCCAAGATGGCGCCCTATCGAAATGGTGGATCATAGAGTTTAGACATTCAATACATTAAAACTGAAATCTAGGTATATAATCAAAACAAAGGACTTTGTCAACTTAGAATCGTGATTCAAGCATGAATCTCCCACTTACATAAAGATTTCATATTGTGTCGAGGACTGTGTGGCTAAAAATGATACGTCGTTAACGGTACCCCACCCAAGTTAAGGTAAAAGGTTGAAACAGGCCCAGGACTGTATGGCATTAGGGTGGATAAAAATGATATGTTTGCGTTTTCTCCTCAAGACATACAGTTTCCAGCAAAGTTCAATTATGGGACAGCTGAAAGAAGGATGTTGCCCTTAATTTTGTCATGGGCTTCCACTGTCCACAAAATGCAAGGCAGCACTGTAGACCACGCAGTTGTGTATTTAGGATCCAAATCGTTTGAGGAAGGACAAGCTTACGTGGCACTGAGTCGAGTAAAGTCTTTGGAAGGATTATGTATTGAGAAGTTAGATTGCAACAAACTGACAGGATAGAAATCTTGTGAGGCACTAAATGAACGAAATAGAATGAGGAATATCAATTAACTGAATAAAAACTGAAAACTTGAAAATAAAATAAGAAAAATATTTTTTTAAGATGTAAAGAAACATAATAATGATGCAGATAATGTACTGAAAGCTAAAGAATAATTAGGTAGGTACCAGGTACCAGTCATCACACCACTCTCCTCATGAATATAGGGCATTGATCAGACTAAAATAAACTCGTGGGGCGCTTCGAATTTCTATTATCTACAGTGAATCGCTCATATCACTATATGCTTTGGATGCATTCTTCAATAGACTTATGCAAAATGTGTGTGGAAATAAATCCATCACTATCATCGTGCGACATCACAGAACGATCATTTACATATTAACTCAGGTTACGCTATGCCCCACGATTTTATTCAAGTCTGCTCAATGTCCTATATTGATGAGGAGGGTGGTGTGATGACTAATTATTTTTTAGCTTTTAGTACATTATCTGCATCATTATATTATTTTATATATAATCACCAGTGTGTAACTGGAGGCAATACGGGAAAGTTCGAGACTTTTCCGTTCTTTGGTTTGCGATACCAGTGCCGTAACTAAAATAAGGCGAAAAGATTCTGGAACGCATTACTATACAATATCCCATATAAATGTGTATATGATTTTTTTTTCTGCATGTGCGTATCACCTACTTTTTTTGAAAAAAGACACTTTGCCGCACAATGTGGAAAAAAGTTCGGGATTTTTTCCACACATAAATATGTTGACATGCCAACAAGGCACCGGCTCACAAATCGAAAGTTAGTTGTTGAAGTCATCTGGAAGATAGTTACGAAAACGTATTCCAAAGTGATTTCCTTTTTTGGTTTTCAACTCGTTTAAAGTCATTTTCCAAAAGAAAGTCGTTATATTTTTTAGCGCCTCAACTCTCTATACTGTCATGTCATCTTAAGTCTTTGCGAATAAATCAAAGAAAAATGGGGCTCTACTTAATATTCCTTAGTTGAAAAAATTTCAGAAGATATTCTGGATGCTGCAAGTACCGCAAATTGGGAGTTACTACCGGACAAGACCAAAGACAATTCAAATTAAAAATTACATCAGTCATCTTTCTGCATTTACTTGTCATGCCTGTCGAATCCTACTATATACATATTTACAAGCGGCATGAACAATGAATGCGTATATATATAGATTCGACAGCACCACAAAAAATGGAAACACCAAAAAAATAAATGATTTTGGCTAACTTTGCGAAAATGTCGAAACCTTGGAAGTCCAATACTTTATGGTCGGGATACTCTAGGGTAACATCGGCAGTGAAGGTGAAAAAAGACTCAGATGTCAGTAAGTCCAAAAAAGCAGGCATTTTTACTCAAGTAGATATTGAGAAATATATAAAAAAGCAGGTGCTGAGGTTCCTCTTCTGGTTGAGTTGGAAACCATTCTTGGGTTGGCTGGTGCCTGCTGCCGTGGGGAGCTAACCAAACGCACCTTTGACGATATAGAGGATAGACTAGATATTATAATATTTACTATACAGGACTCCAAAACCATTCTACTAGATCCTGCATACCGCGGATTCTTCTTGAACTACAAAAATTGAAAATGCAATTGCAGATTGTAGGAAGGTCGATATGGCTCTTCATCTCCGTACCTCGACCTATGAGGTCTTTTGTACATTACCCTTCATCTATTTAAGACCCGGGATTCCGAGACTCCTTGCGAGGCGTATCAGTTTCCTGGGAGCTAAGTTCCTGATTTCTGAGCGCGTTAGTGAAAATCCTTCGAGGAACTTGAGCCTTTTGCAAAATAGCGCTCGGCAGTCGCAAAGCAGGTATTCTGGAGATTCAGCGAAGTTCTTGCAGTAACGGCAGAGTTCACTGTCTGATCTATCCATTTTTTGAGGTGACAATGTCCGGTAAGCAGTCCGTTACCAGTTTCTAAATCGCTCTTTTCCAACTCGAGAAGCGGTTCACCTATCTTTGGCGTGGTCTCAGAAGCCTTTCCGCTTGTCTTGGCCCGGGAACCGACCTTCCAGTGCGTTTCAATCAAGCCAGCTTCCCCAGCGCCAAAGCTCTTCCGTTATTGTGGGCTTTGGAAGATTCATAAAGGGGTTCCGAGCCAGAAAATTTTGTGTTTCCGCCTCTTTGGCAAGGCTGTCCGCTTCTTCATTGCCTTTGATTTTCTGTGACTAGGCACCCACATCAGAGTAACCTGATTGTTCGTAGCCAAGTGTGTGACTTGAAGCTTTAAGTGCTGCTTGACTGTCTGATATGATATAGATCTTTGCTCTCCTGAAGCCTCTTCAAGGCATTCTTGGGCACACATTTCTATAGCATGGGTTTCTGCTTGAAAATTGTTGGGGCTTTGCCTAGCACTTTGAGAGCCTTAAACTAGGACCCAATACTTCCATTCCAACCCTTTCGTCCATTTTGGAACCATCAGTATACCATACTGATGCATTCCTTTCTAGTTGAGGTCCGTTTGTTGTGATATGGTAACCTCTTCATAATTCATTTCGTGCTGGCATAATTGTGATTGCTAGTAACTGGATTCTGGGGGAATATTTCCAGAATCTTCAGATGTCCAATCAATCAGATTTCCAGCCTTCAAGGTGCAGGTGCAGTCTGAAGGCACTTTTTGCCGCTTCTCTCATTACGCACAAGTGCAGTGGCGGAAGATTCAGCATTACCTCTAGTGCTGCAGTGGGGCACGTGAATACTGCCCCTGTGATTCCAAGACAGGCTAACCGCTGTACTTTCTGCAACTTGATTTGTGCCGAGTGCTTTTGTGTTTTTAGCCACCATACTAATGAGGTATAGGTGACCACGGGTTTGATAATCGTTTGATATAACCATTATTTTGGGCTTCAAACCCCATGTCTTACCAAAAACTCTGCGGCACTTCCAGGTTGCCGCTGTAGCCTTGGAAATAATATTTTTAATACGACTGTCTCTGGTCGATTATGACGCCCAGGTCTTTGACTCCTTTGGAGAAAGTTAGCCGAGTTTCATTCAGGGTTGAAGCTTTCAGTTCATACTTCCATGTTTGTGAACAGAACCAGCACTGTTTTGATAGGATTTACATTTAGTCCCTCCTTCGCTCACCAGCTTCTGATTATATTTGGGGCTATCTGCATGCGATTGGGTTTTATCCAGTCATATTTGCCCCTAATACTGACGACCAGGTCATCGGCGTAACCTTGGGTCGTAATTCCAGATTCATGTAGCTTCAGATTATCCACGGTCAGTGACCTCAGCAAAGGCGATAGAACGCCGCCTTGGGGACAACCTTTTTCCGCTGTCATTCTGACCGTTTTCTCTCCGAGAGCAGCTACAATGATTCTGCTTTTCAGCATTGCATGCATCTATCTGATCAGTTGATGCAGTATCCAGTGTGTAAGAATTATTACAATAGGATAATTGCCCTCCAATATTGCGGGTTTTATAGGACTCATATACACAGGTGACAACTTCGGACGTCCGTCTGTCAGTTTACTAGCCAATACTAGCGAAGAAATGATGAATATCAAACGTTCAGAAGGATGGAAGTCTACCTTTTTTGCCGAAAGCTACCTGGAGGGAGTCCACTATTCGAAAAAAATATATATCTCACAAAATTCTCAGAGCTCCGTCAACTTCTAGTTGCTGCTTGGAAAAAATATTTGCGTCCCCAAATATGGTACCGTTTCAAATAAGCACCATGGATAAATCTATACCTACTTCTGAGCAACCTCCACTTGTCAAGGGCAATTAGCTTCAACCTGTTTGACGTCCGCAATTAATTTTCATTGCGCATAAAACTAATATAATGATATAATATGAAGTAAAAATTCATGATATGCTTATACACTTTTTTATTACTATTCAAAATATGTATTTGTTATGATGCTTTGTTTTATAGAGCATATAATTCGAAATAATGTTTCCTAAAGCATATAATTCGAGAAAATAATCCGTATATTTTCACAGTCCAAATCAGTGAGAATGAAAAGAATTGATGATGATATAGATGAATTAGAACACTATTTGAGGAAATAAAAAAATATATTTCCAAAGAAGGTTTCACGGGGCATGTGAAAAGTACCTTCCGTAGATTCTGAGAAATATTCCGAGGATTGTCGGCGATTTGAAGGATTATACTGAACTTTTTCGGTTTATCGTTCAATCTGTTGAAACTTTGGGCATCTTGTTAGACGAACAGACAACAATACGTCGGTCCCTTATTTTTCTTGTATATAATAAAGGACCTTCCTCAAATGACTCACCACACCAATAACTTGTTTGCGGATAATTACAAGATTTTCCTGAAAATAGATAACTTCCACGACTGTTTTCTCCTCCACAACAACGTGAATACCTAGTCACTAACAAATGAACTATCTTTAATATCTCCAAATATTTTGTAGTAAGATTTCCTAGGAAACAGTCCATCACAATTGTTTACCACATCAATAACACAGTGATCAAGTGGAAGTTCTTGGAGTGGCATTTAATAGTTTTCAGTTGAAATACTCACATAGAAGGGAACATTCATGGAGCATATAAAACGCTGGGTTTCGTCATGGGAATTGATGTCATGTCAGAAATGAAGAAACGTTGATATATATTTACAACGTCTATGTCAGAAGCGTTCTGGAATATGCGTCAATCATTTGGTATTACTTGTATCCAGAGCATAAAACAATATTAAAACGGTACAAAAAAAAAGTATCCGCTATTCATACCAAAACCTTGACTTATACTACTCTTATTTCTACATTCATTGACCAATAACTCGGACAAAATGCTCCTCTCTAAAAGTTGTGTCTACGGCAAATTACTAATACTAAGGAAATATGGAAAAAATTCCGAAACCACCTGGAGTTTTGAGCGAATGACATCAGAATTTTGAATCGGTTCATAATTACAAAAATCGTCCGCCATTTTGAATTTTGACAAAAAAATTCACAATCTCCAACCTTGAAAACCTCCACATAACAATTTTCAATAGAAACGGACCATATTCAAAGATATCATCAGCGATCTTGGAGCCGCCATTTTTATTTTATAAATTTTGACAAAAAAATCATAATTTTTGACCCCGAAAACCCCCACATTCCAATTTTGAATCGAATCGCACCATAATTAGAAAACTCGTCCGCCATCTTGAATTTTTGAATTTTGAATAAAAATTCATTATCTCTGACCCCAAAAACCCTCACATTCCAATTTTGAATCAAATTGGACCATAATTAGAAAACTCGTCCGCCATCTTGAACTTTAGAATTTTGAATAAAAATTCATTATCTCCGACCCCGAAAACCCTCACACACCAATTTGAATCGACATACTCACAGAGATCGTCGGCCATCTTGAAGCCGCCATTTTGATTTTATGAATTTTGTCAAAAAAATCATATTTTTTTTCCTAACAAAAATTTCATAATGCATTGTTACCGGAATTATGTACACCTGCCAAATTTCAAATCAATCGAGCGATTAGAAGTGGGTCAAATTTAACTTGCAAGATTTGATTACAGACAGACGGACACACTGACAGACAGACACCGTGACAGATGAAACTGAATAAAAGCTTGTTAAGAGAGAATTTTATTGACGAAAAAACATATAAATAATCAAAATATGGAACGAATGTAAAGGACATAAATCAGGTTTCATCGTTTTTTTCTACGTTATTTTTATCGCATTCTTTTCCTAAATTTTGTTCACCCTCTTTCGCATTTGTTCCACATATCAAAATACAGTTGTAATTTGAGTCTGATGACTCATATGTTGCTGTTTTCGAAAGCCATTTCTTTGAGACTTTATGGATTCATAAAGATCTTTGATGAAATGTCATTTTCTGTAGCTCACTAGTTTTAACAAGTTTCTCCAGCATTTAGGTGAGGAACTGCTTTTCCCAGGCATTGTGGAGCAAGCATACAGCATGTTTTGAGTTGTAGATTTGAAACACTCCACAAGATCTTTCTCTTCATTGGACATAATTCCGGTCGGAAGACTTTTCCTATTGAAAACTTTTGTTAGGCGAATGGCATTTTGATCCATTTGCTCAATTAATGCAGTCATATTCGAAGGCAGAATTTTGCCATCACCGTTAATCAGTGTCTCTTCGCCAGAATGGCAATAAACATTATCAATGATACGCAGTACTTTTCAGGTGAATTCTGATCTCCCGAGGAACTTCTTCACTTGAGGAGTGAAACCACTGTCATCAAAGCCTACTCCATCTTTGGATACTGTGCTCGCCTCAATGTTTGTTTTTTTGCAGGTCCAACAACACATAGCAAAACAAACCGCTTGCCCACTTTTGTCCGTTAACGTACATACATGGGCTTGCAGTAAAACCACATGTAGTTCAGTAGGAAGATCCACTCAGGAAACAACAGGATTTACATTGAAGTTTAATTACATGTTTTTTCCATTTTCATTACTCACCCTTTAATTTTGTTAGCTTTTTTCTTAATGTCGCTGATTATTGAATTCTCTACTCCAGACTCAAAAGGGCTAAATATGTTCCACTAACACCGCGTTCTGATTTGTCAATAATTGCTGACTTTTCTACAAGAGTTGACGTTCTATAATTACGTTTAATAGGTGTCATTTGAGAGAACTACTCAAAAAACCACTTGCACGAAGACAGCCTAAAACCTATACAATCCATTATTTGCCCTTATTTATGGAAACACGAGCCACGTTATTGAATTTGGACTATTGAATCAAGTAAAATCCGGATTACAGAGTACATCAAAGGGAGCGCAAAGGCAATCCGATTATAGGAAGCATCCGAATTATCGCGGGTACGGAAAATTCAAATTGAAGACAGTGGCTTTAGGATATCCTTTAGAGAAAGTCTGCATCCATTAACGTTCGAATAGTTTCAGGAAGAACGATCCGATGTGGAAACTTTCCTTTGGGGAGGCAGTTTGCGATTTCTCGGAGGTACATCATCTCATTACCATATATTTGACATTCCCGAATTTCCACAGTTTAGTTTGAATTATCGAAAATATTCCAGTGAATAGGATTTGTATCACGACTAGGTAATAAAATGAATAAATAATAGTTTAAAAAAAAACTAAAAAACACGCTTTTATAGAAAACCAAACAAAAAAATGGAAAATAAAAAAAAAATGTATTTTATTTAAAAAAAAAGCGTGGGGTGCATGTTATCAATAATTTATATGGTACATTACACACCTAGGGCGTAAAGAAAGAAATGTCTCAGATCACAGGTAATTGTTGGCTTTTAAAATAAAAAATAAATTTGTTTCTTATTTTCTATTTTTTTAGTTTGGTTTTCTATAAAAAGCGTGTTTTTTAGTTATTTGAAATTATTATTTATATCCTACTTTTTAGTTTGGTTTATTCATAAAAGCGTGTTTTTTTAGTTTTTTTAAACAATTATTTTTATTATTTTTTTGCAAATAAAAAAATGGAATAATCTTATCAAATTAGTGTATTGTCATCGATCCTCGATAAATCTACAAAGTTTGAATGAAATCTCACTGTTCAAAGTGGGTCAAAATCGCGCCCAAAGGAGTCGGTTACAAACAAACATACAAGTGAAGCTAATATAAAGCGTGTAAAAACGAGTGTGAAGTAGACCACACGACTGGAAAAAAACTTCTTCAGCTTCATCTATACAGGGTGTAACATAAGTACGTTAAAATATTCAAGTGACGTATTCCTGAGACAATTAAAAAAATAAAGTTTATATAAACTTGTGTCCGGAAATGCTTCGTTTCGGAGATACAGGGTGTTGAAATTGAATTTTTTTGTTCGCTTTTTGAAAATAACTTTTGCAAAAAATAAGTTATTTGCACGAAATTTGGTACCCGGGGTTTTTTTGACGTGGGAAATCATAATTTCGTATTAATTTTCATGTAACGTCTAGAGAGCGCTGCGTACGCTGTCATTATTTATTTCAAATTGCCCTAACATTTTTGACAGTAAAGTTTTAGTACTTCTCATGGAAAAACCTTTTTCCCACACCTTTTCCAAGTAAGAAAGGTACACTTCCTCCACAACGCTGGAGGTGATCGTTTTCGAGATATTTACAATTTTCTATATCGATGCATGTTACTTAGCTCCTAGGGCGCTAAGTGAAGTTGCTGAGAACATTACAAAAACTAAGTATGTGGTAGGTCTCGTCAAAATAAACTACTTTTTTCCTATGAAATGTTTATCGAAAAATTATTTGTTTTCGAGATACAGATTGTTAACATTTTTCAAAACATGGTTGGTTTTTGTCATAAGTTATTTGCAACTGCAGTTATCAAACTGCTTAATCAATCCAAATAAAAAAAAATGTCGGGTTAATTATTCAATTAGAAAGTGCTACATTTCGGAGGTTGTAAAAAAACAATTCGGAGTAGTACTATGTTATTTATTAGTCAATTAAACACATAAAAATTGAACGGAACAACTATTACAACAACTGTTCAGAGTGACGCCCTCCAACAGTAATACAAGCTTCTGCTCTCCTCATCAAAGAATTCCGCACCCGTTGAAAAATGTCGAGAGTGTTTCTTATCCTTTCGCAGCAAGCTATGATGCGATCCCTCAACATTTCCTCGTTTTCAATGGGACCAGCATAACGTAGTGATTCTAGGTGTCCTATCCATCGTTGGGGATATGCTACGTCTAAGAAATTTCTTGCTATCAGACTAAAATGAGCAGGGGCTCCATCGTGCATAAACCAAGAGTGATTTCGGAGACCAATGGGAACATCTTCCATAAGCTGGGAAAGCTCGTGTTCCAAAAAATTTTGGCAAGCATCTCCATTTAAACGTAAGGGGAGAAAATAGGGCCCAATTGAATAATCCCCAATTATGCCTACCCATACATTAAAAGAGAATCTGTTTTGGAAATGAGTTTGCGTTATCGCATGCGGGTTATCTTCCGCCCAGATGTGGTTGTTATGGAAGTTCATGATACCATTTCTTGAAAAATTAGCCTCATCTGCGAAGAGGATTTTCGATAAAATTTGGGGATGTTGTTCGACTTTTTTTTGAAGCCATTGAGCAAATTCGATACGAGGTTGTAAATCACGTAGCGTAAGTGCCTGGACACGCTGAATATGATAAGGATATAATGGCTGTTCCTTTATAATTCTGTAAACGGTCATGTGACTCACATTTGAAATTTGACTAATTTTTCTTGTACTTGTCTCTGGATGTTCACTAATTTCTTCGAGAACCGCCTCCTCCAATTCCACAGTTCTTGTAGCCCGTGGCCGTCCTACTGCAGAATTTCTTTCAAAGCTTCCAGATTCGGAAAGTCGCCGGAAAAGATTCACAAATGTCGCTGCACAAGGAGTGACGCGTTGGGAATACCTTTCCTGATAGATGCATCTGGCCTCGGTTGAATTTCCGTCAGCCAAGCCGTATGCAAAAACCATATCAGCCATTTCAGCATTCGTGAAGTCGGGCATGGTACCAAAAAATCACTTTATGAACTCCGAACTGAGAATTTGTCAATGAATAGTTGAAAATGTGACAGCAAACTTCTATTTTCATAAACGAACGTTCATAGCCTACTCGATTTAATTAACTTAATTTGCAAGCGGAGAGTGACAAAAATTATTGAAATCAAATTTGGCTATACTGATTAAGCAGTTTGATAATGCTCAGTTTGGAAAAGTCTGACCGGGTATACTGCGTATAAAGTTTGATGAAAATAACTAAAATTGCAAAAAACTAAAATTGCTCGAAAACAAATTATTTTTCGATAAACATTTCATAGGAAAAAAGTTGTTCATTTTGACGAGACCTACCACATACTTAGTTTTTGTAATGTTCTCAGCAACTTCACTCAGCGCCCTAGGAGCTAAGTAACATGCATCGATATAGAAAATTGTAAATATCTCGAAAACGATCACCTCCAGCGTTGTTGAGGAAGTTTACCTTTTTTATTTGAAAAAGGTGTGGGTATAAGGTTTTTTCATGAAAAGTACCAAAAGTTTACTGTCAAAAATGTTAGGGCAATTTGAAATAAATAATGACAGCGTACGCAGCGCCCTCTAGATGTTACATGAAAATTAATACGAAATTATGATTTCCCACGTCAAAAAAACCCCGGGTACCAAATTTCGTGCAAATAACTTATTTTTGCAAAAGTTATTTTTAAAAAGCGACCAACAAAATTCAATTTCAACACCCTGTATCTCCGAAACGAAGCATTACCGGACACACGTTTATAAAGAGCATTTTTCTTGAAATTATCTCGGGAATACGTCACTTGAATAATTTAACGTACTTATGTTACACCCTGTATGTATGTATATATATGTTTATATATGTATATATGTATGATATATACATATACATGTATATATACAAGTCGAAGAAAAATGTTTATGAATAGTAAAAGTACCATACATGATATTCCAAAATGAAATAAAGTAATGGGATGTTGGCGTTATTGGATGTCGAGTGCCACGTTTGTTCCGTTCGTACCAAACTAGTTTTCATGTCCCTAACGCCAGGATGGTTGGACTCGCCGGCTAGAAGTCACGTAGTCCAGATGGATCAAGATTTAAAGAATCGACAGTTAACGTAGAGACAGTCTTTAGTTGTGACTATGATTTTCGTCTTAGTTGTGACTATGATTTTCGTCTGGATGATTTCTTTACACGTGCTTCGGAAATTTCTACGTTTTTGTAGTTCACATGTATTGTCTGGACTGGGGAATTGGCTCACTATATGAATGAATTTTTATGGATGGACTTTTACATCTCGGGAGCCAGAATGGAATTCATGTGGTTATGGAAGTCGCCTGGATGTCAAACAATCATCGGTTTCCTATTTTAAATTTTGCTGGGGGGTTGAATTGGGATTGGAAGTTTGTATGGGGGATCCGTTAGTTTTCAAGTTAGGGTCATGAAAATTGGTATTTGCGAACTTTGTTATAAATAAAGGAATATGTGGTTCAGTGTTTTTAGAAATGCATCCCCTAAAGGGATGAAATCGGGGGTCGAAATTTGTATGGAGGTTCCGTTAGTTTTTAAGGCAGGATCATGATAATTGGTATTTCAGGTCTTTGTTACAAATGAAGGATGACTTGTTTCAGTATTTTAAGAAATTCATACTGCTAACTGAAGACGGAATAACAGGATAACGAGGAGCAGGCAAAGTCACAGGATAAGCTAGATGGGACAACATAAAAAAACATATATATATATATATATATTTATATTCATATACTATATATATATATATATATATACATATATATATATATATATATATATATATATATATATATATATATACATATATAATGTGAAATGCACAAAATTATAGAGGTGACACCTATAATTACGTCTAATGACGTAGAATTTAATGACACGAAATTTCGTGCACATCAATAGGTCACCAACAGATGTATAGGCCAATCCACGACATCAAAAGTCGTACTCTCAGTGCGTTCAGAGTAACGCAAACAAATAACGAAAGAAAGAGAAATTTGTTACGAATCCAAGAAAGCCACCATCCGCCTACAGCTCTTTCATGGTTTCCCAATCATCAGGACGGCTTGTGGTCTTTCTCAAATTCATACCAAAAATCTCATAGTGCTAATACCTACCGGCAAGCATAAAAATGTGAAATGCACAAAATTATAGAGGTGACACCTATAATTTGTGGGGTGATGCTTAGACCTAATGACGTGGAATTTGATGACACGAAATTTCGTGCACATCAATAGGTCACCAACAGATGTCAGTATAGGCCAAGAAAGCCACAATCCGCCTCCAGCTCTTTCATGGTTTCCCAATCATCAGGACGACTTGTGGCCTTTCTCACCTATATATAAATATATATATATATATATATATATCAATGTTTTTGAACAATCCCCAACTTTTGACCGTAACTTTTTCTGCTAGAGTCGATAGCAACCAACATAATTAGAAAAAACTGAAAATGAAGATGACGGACGAAAAATACGTCGGATATTCCCGCATATTTGAGTTTCGGTAGAATACACATCTTCCTTGATCCATCTCGAATACCGTCCGCTGTTACGAAAGGACAATAAATAACGTATTCGACAGGAACTCATCCTTTGACATGAAAATTTTGTCCCGAAGCCAAATAACTCTCATCGACTCGACATGCGGTGCCCCATCATCGAATTCCGTTCATCAGGTTCAATATTTTACATATTAGGGAATTTTTTGGCAATTTAACCGTTGATACAGGAAATAGGTTTTGCATTCTTTTTTTTGGGAAATTTATAGGCAGATGCTGATAATTCTGAAAAGATGTTATAAGGAACAAAAATAATTTTGTTTGTCATTCTGGTGTCATAGTTATTTTTTTGTTTTGCAGTTTTCTAACTAAAGCAAGATCTATCTCTTCACTCTATATGTTCATCGAACTAAGTCAACCTTTACCACACAACTGACATTTCTAACGTATACTGGACAAAATCATATAATTATGATAATGATATGAAACCGTACAGGGTGTTGTTCAATAAAAAACCCAACACTTTACACCGATATCACGACCTGAGACTGTTGTAGAGTTAAAAACCCCACAACTGACCAATCATTATTATGAATCGGCTCTACATAATTTATTTTACTTGGTTGAGATGTTGTTACCAAGTTTATGAAGGGCTATACTATGCAAATAATCAAAGCATTCAAAATCAAACAAACTATATTAATAAAAAAAAATTACTTCGTTACAACACATACACACTATATGGTAAGACATTCCATTCTAATCCATACAAATTAAGTACTTCCATAGTACTAAATACATGTTCCAAAAATATAATGAAATCTGTATAATAATTGTTTTACAACTGATAATAATAGGTTGTATCAATTTTCTGAAGACCCTGTATAAAGGAACTGAGATTTCAAGAATCTAACAATTTCAAAATGACTTTAAGATTACCTACAATTTTTCCATATAAACTAATCTGTTTAAACCAGCTTTTTCCAACCACACTGTATATAATATCAAATATTTTAAGAATTTAACAATAATTAAAAAAAATAAGGACACTATGGTGAATGAACAAGTATCATTCCCAAATCAACTATAGAAAGTTTACAATTGATTAACTTCAAATGCTCACACATAATCTTGAACAAGAGATATATAACTCTACTAATTGAAAAATAAAACAATAATACTGGTTAAATGAGCAGAGTATCATTCAACAACGCTGGATGGAAGGATTCATAAAATTTTGTAATTCTTTACTCATACTAGATATAAAATCAATTTGATTCATTAATAACCTGTGAAATGTTCTAGATATACATTCGTCTTATAACAAACAGTATCAAATCTTGCGGAATGTATTCCGAATGATAGAAATCTAATTTTATTCATAATAAAGATAGACTGGAGATTATATAGAAGTAGTTCAAAAAAGTCAAGGCTAATTCAATTTTCATTTTGAGAAAATAACGAGATTGCCATAGTCAAATAAAGTAAATTAAAATTTCATATAAAATAATTTCACTTGTATAAAGATTTCGTAGAAAATTCAAAGAATGCCATTCAGTTTGATAATGGTTGCAAAATATCTGATAGCCAGATTGACAAAATACACAAAATCAGCTTACCAGTTTCTGTCTGTTCAGACTGTAGATGTCACACAATATTTTAATCATACGATTCATTGAAGTTTTTTGATTAAAGTTAGCCATTTCTTTTCTGTCTTCTTGGCTTACTATTGAGTTAATATTTTAGTAATTAAATACGCGAACTGATTCTAAATACATTTTGATTATTTATATTGGTAGTTAAGATTTAATTTTAATTTAACTATATACTTCGCGTTGTGTACGTAGACTTTACTTAGTGGAGTCAGATCAACTGATTGAGTTTGGGAGCTTGGAAGGGAGAGGGTAGAATACATTTCTTGCCTTTTATATTTTTTTCTCGTTGATGATGCCTACCGCACTTGTTTTAATTCCTATCCCCACGAAGAAGGGGTAGAATGACCCTTTTGTCTTTATTGCGTGGCTATTAGCGGTAGTGATGAAAGATTTTATGTCTTCCACTATGTTTACAAGTTGTATAGATATAAGGTAAAACACATGGAAATAATCATTTGTACTCAGCTGGGATGTTTCATTCCTTTGTCAACAAGGTAATTAATTACCCTTTTACATTAAAACTCAATATTTATCACCTCTAAGCGGATACGTTCCTCTGTTTTTCGATTTTTATAGCGTCATAAATTTGCGATTTGATGTATGTACTCTGAAAAATGACTTTCACACGCCAGCAATTTTCTTAAAGGACTTTTTTCTTACCCACCATCTGCTAGCTTATTTCCATCTGTATTTTCGACGCCTCAAATTGAATAATTCGTTGAAATAATTTTCATTTTGAATGGCAGTTTCTTTCCATATAAATCTGTTATATTTATATATGAATATTCTCGAGGCATAACAATAAGGGAGCTCAATATATATCAATATCGGGCGCGGCTAGTACGTGAATGGATGACCACCTGACAGGAGCTGACGTTAAGATGGCGATCGAGTTCATAGATGTTGAGCTCGTTAAAACCTACCTTTGAAACAACAGAGAATTCGGCAAAATTTCCGGTTGGAAGGAGTGTGCTCATCGTTGAATAAAGCCAACGTCGAATGAAGCAATGAAATAAAAATAAAATGTGGAGAAGTTCCTTCTCTTATCCATTACCTTGAATCTGATCTGTTTGATCTTCTCATTACGAAATTGAAAAAATAGCTCATCTTGTGGTGCGGATGAAATTCCGACTTTGAGAAAAGTACTCCCCTACATTATCATACCTTTGACTTCCTCGATAAAACTTTAGTTCTGCTGTAGAGTTTTAGCGTTAATTTGAAACTTGGAGAGTTATTCCCATCCATAAAAAAAGTTTTAAAGACAAGCTTTTATACAAATGCATTAAATAGGAGAAATAACTAATGAAAACTTTTAAAGACAAGAATTCATTTAAGCCATGAACTAAAACGTATAAAATAAGTTAAGTCATCTCTGACAATAATTTAATAATTTTTTTGTTGAAATATTTGGTTCAAAACCTTGTCGCGCGAAGTATTCATAAAAGTAGGGGTACCAATTAATTTAATTGGATAATGACTGGTTAGTAGTAACAACTTGTAATTTTATTACAATTCGCGCGACAAGTTTTTGAGAACCAAAATTCAACAAAAAATAATCAAATCGTTGTCAGCGATGACATAAACTTATTTTACATGTTAGTACACGGATTGAATAAAGCTTGTCTTTAAAATATTTTTCATTCGTTATTTATTTTCTCTTTTAAGTTAGTTCCTTATTTTGTTCATTTTAGTAGAGCATCGTTATAACATGGTCTCTTCCTTGTAGTTTGGAGCCGAAAAAAAATCATGATCTCCGACCCAAAACTCCGACACCAAATTTTGGGTAGAATCAATAATCAAAAACTCATGCCTCCGAAGTCGTCATCTTGAATTTATAGATTTTGTCAAAAAATTCATATTCTCGAACCAAATCCTCACATACCAATTTTGAATAAATTATATCAGAAAACTCGTTCTCCTATTGGGGCCACCATCTTGAATTTATAAATTTTGACGAAAATTCGAAGCCTCCGACAGCGAAAACCGATGCATAGCAATTTTGAATCGAAATCGAACCATAATCCCAGAACTCGTTCTTCCATATTGGGGCCGCCATCTTGAATTTATGAATTTCGACGGAAAATGCATAACCTCCGACTCCGAAAACCCCCCTTACCAATTTTGAATCGAATTGGACCATAATGACATAACTCGTCCTCCATCTTGGAGCCGACATCTTAAATTTTTTTAATTTTCACAAAATTTCAAATCTGAAAACCCCACATCCAATTTTGAATCGAATCGCATCATAGTCCCAAAACTCGTCCGCCATCTTTGGGCCGTCATCTTGAATCTAGGTTTTTTACAGAACAATTCAAACCTCCGACAAAAAAACCCCGAAATACCAATTTTGGATCGAATCAAACAAATCACAAAACTCGTCCCCCATTTTGGGGCCCCCTTTTGAAAAAAATTCGACAGAAAATTGCAATCCCCGACCCGAAACCCCCATCCCCCAAAATTGAATGGAATCGGACCATAACCCAAAAACCGCCCCTTTTGGGCCCCCTTTTGAATTCATAAATTTTGTAAAAAAATTCTCTCCGAAAAAAACCCCAATTTAAAAGGAAATCGGATAAAAATTACAAATTTCGTCCTCCTTTTTTTTTTCTGTAAAAAAAAATTCCCCAAAAGCTTATTATTATTTTTTAATTATTTTTTTGAACATCTCCAAAAATTTAAAACCCAAAGGGGGAAAAGACTGAAAGTGGGTAAAATTCTTTAAAGATTTGACCCTAACGAACGAACGCCCAAAAGTAAACTAAATAAAACGAAAAAAAGGGAAACTTAGCAAAAGAATGGTCATTTTTGTTCATACGTTGATAGATCCCGATTCAATTTGTTTGACATTTGGGTATCAATAACCAATTAGCTATATAAAAAAACAAACTTTAACTTGACTTTTTTTTTTTTTGATATCTGCAAGTAAAAAATTTTGGGGAAAACCCCTTATTTATTTTTTTTTTTTTTTTTTGTGGTTGAAAAACAGATAAGCTGAATTGTTTCTTTTCCTTTTTAAAATTTATTGAATTTACTGTTCTATTTTCCTTTTTTTTTAAAATTTTAAAAAAAAAATGATGAATAAATCTGCTTTTTTTTTTTATTATTATTTTATAATTAAATTATTATGTCTATAATTTAAATGAAAGAAAATAAAAAAAAAAAAATTAAATTTTTAGGTTGGTCCACTTTTTTTTAAATTTAATTCTATTTTTTTTTTTTTTTGTCGATACCCAAAAATATTTCAAAAATTTTTTTTTAGGGACATAAACCTTCATTATTTTTATTTATGACTGGGTCATGCACTTTAAATTTTTTGTTTAAGTTGGTCGATAATTCTATATGTGATTGACCAAAAAGAAAAAAACCCAAAATAATTTCATTGGGTTTGCATTGAATGTTTTTATAGTCCCTTAACCCCATTTTCCCCCTACTAATCCAGGGTGAATTCAAAAATTTAATCGCCGGTTTTCCCAATAAGGACCAAAACCAAAAAGGGGGTTTGACAAAAACTAGGGTCCCAGGTTCGAATCCTGGTTGGTCCACATTTTTTTTTCCCCTTAATTATTATTATTCCCGGGGCAAATAATGGTGAGACTATTTCCCCCGAATAAGGGAAAAAAGCATCCTCCGGGGTTTCCCAAAAACTAGTCCCAAAAAAGGAGTGGGCTCAAAATCCATCCCCCAAATAATTTTTTTTTCCCGGAAAGGGAAATCGTTACATCCCAAAGGAAAACAATCGGATCTAGTTACAAGTCTAAAGGGTTTCTTTGTTTGCGGGTAGATGAATAAAACAACCTCCTGGGGGGACCACCTTAAAAATGGTTTGGGGGATTTCCCTCATCAATAAGGGTGGCAAAAGACTGATTAATATTACGAATGAATGGAAATCAAATCAATCCCCTTCTCAGTTTTCGATGGGATTCGTCAAACGGGATAAAACCCGAATAATGAAAAAAATCTGTCCTTAACATCTAATTTTTAGATCAATGGTCCCCCGCGCTGTTTTTTCCATTTTGTCAGGAAATTCGCGGCCTACGGGCCCCGGTTTTTTGATCGATCCATGGGTTCTCCACTCCCCTTTTTTTTTTTCAAAAACATTTATTGAAATTTTAAAAAAATTTATGGAATTTTGTTTTTGGGAACATTTTGAGTTGTGGTACTTTTTTTTTCTAAACAATATAACAATAATAAGGGATACAAACAATAATTGCTGTATTTCAACGGGGGGGTATTTCTTACCGGCCCATAACATTAAAAGATCCAACAATAATTTCTGGAGGGACAACATAAATTTGGGGGTAATATCCCCGTATTTAAAAAATGTTCGTTGGTTTTTTTGTCTATCAGGTTAATTTTTAATGAAGAATAACTATCTTTTTTTTCCGGTTTTTGGGGGTGAATTGAAGGGGATCCCAGACCTTTGTATATGGGGTTATTTTTTACTAGATTTGTTCTTACATTTGAAAGAAGTGATTTTTTTTCTATTCTCTATGTTGGGTTTACCCAACTAAATTGGTTATATTTTTTTCACTTTTTTTGGATTTTTTTTGTGTATTTGCATTGTTCTATTTGTAATATTTGTTTTTAAGGGGGGTTTTTCCTTTTCCTTGTCTTTGTATTTTTCTGTAGTTATATCCCCAAAAAAAAAATTTCCACCTTATTTTGAAGAAACTATATTTTTTAAATTGTGGGGTTTCCTTTTACCCCCCCGGGTTTATAAGATGCAAAGAATCGACGACAAGTATCATCTAAATCGAATCTATTTTGTGCATTCAGATAATTTCTACATCTATAAA
>JAFIRS010004390.1:0-82500 GCA_018342105.1 Gonioctena quinquepunctata
CTGAAACAGCATATTCAAAATATGTCTTCATCTCAAATATACAATCTTGATGAGACCAGTTTCTGCCTAGATCCATCTCGAATAAAAGTCGTCGGAGAAAAGGGAAAAGCAGCGCATAGAACAACAAGTCGCCCTGGACAAGAAAATATAACTGTTCTTCTTGGGGAAAATGCTGCTGGCGAGAAGCTTCCACTACTGATAATATTTAAAGGAGAGAACAAATATTTGAAACAGTTGGATTCCAAAAAATGAGTACCCTGGAACGACGTATTCAGCAACCAAAAATGGGCGGATGAAGACCAAAACATTTAAAAGATATTTTGAGAATAACTTTTTGAAAAATATTTCTTATGAGAGGACTGTGATATTGATTTATGATGGCCATTCTTCACACAATAGTATTCTTCTGATAGAGAAAGCAATTGCTAATGACATAATCATTATGAAACTTCCTCCCCATTCTAGTCATTTATTGCAGCCCATGGATCTGTGTGTTTTCAAGTCATTGAAAATGGCATGGGATGCAAAATTGACAAAATGGCAAGACACAATTTTTTCACCAAATTACCAAAATCAATGTTTGCCACTATCATATCTGGAATTTGGTCTGAAGCTAGTTCCGCCTTACTCATCAAAGGATTTGAGAGAGGGGGGATACATCCCTTCAATAACGAAGTAATTTTCATTGAGAAGTTTGATCCAGAAGCGTACAGAAGGTGGTCTTTAGAAAATCGCAAAAACGATTGTCCTACCGTGGTTTCAGAGCAATCTACTGCACGTGTTTTGGAAGAGCAGATCAATTTAACATCGACTTCAACAGCAAACAAAGAAGTAGTTTCTGAGATGTCAACTAATTCAAGTCATTCACCGATACCACCAATAATGATTATAATCTCGATGATGAACTAGCTGGTTTCTGCGAAGAAAATGAATTTGTGACTTCCTTGGATAAAACCCCTGAAACAATAAAAAAGGCGACTGGATTCTTATTAAATTTGCCACTAAAAAACTATTCAAATTTTATGTTGGCAGGTGACAGCAGTAGAACCATGTTTTGAAGCGAAATTTGCCAGACTATCGAGATCTTCATCGTCTCAATTTCATTGGCCAGATACCGCAGATGTTTCAGTTATAAACGCAGATCAAATTCATTTGTATTGATCTCCTCCAAATATTCATAAAAGGGGACATTTTAATTTCAACATCACCTTTGAGCCAAATGTATACTGAATAAATTATTTTCAATTATATATTCTGATAATGGTTCAGTTATTCTTTAATTTACACTTGCCCTAATCAAGTTTACATGCTATTGCCATACTTCAGACACCGCATTTACACTTGCCCCAGTTTGTTGGGGAAGTGTGAACTATTGACACAAGAAAAATGAATTTATAAAACAAAATATTGTTTTTAACATTTCGTTTTGAATGTTTGCCAGTTGCATCTCAATATGCTTAGTAGTAGACCTCTGAAATTTCACTAATTTTTGCTGTTACAGAATAAAATGACATCCCAATAAACTCAAATTATTGAAATTTTGGGTCACACTTACCCCGGTGTACCTTATGCGTAAATTTCAATTGTTATGATCAAATTACAGATCTTGCTCATAAGCAAATCGCAAGAAGGGACATATAACAATTGAAATTGAAACAATTTATTTTTACATAGGGTATCGCAAAACATTGCAAGACGACCTCCTACTGCCCTTCACGGGGGCGTACCGGAGTTTTCACATTATTTTATCCTTGAAATACAGAATTAAATGCAGTGAAAATTTTCAAGTAGGTATCAGAAGTATATACGAGCTACCTATGAGGAATCGCATAAAAAAAAACAATCTGTCAATAGAACTCAATTCGAGTTGCAATTCTGCAGCAATTTGAAAGGACGAGATACATCGCAAATATCTGGACAACTGTACATTTAGCAGTTCCAACTGATCTAGAACCTACTGATAGTGGCTGGATAGATCAACAAGCCATGTACGAAGTGGTTTGAAATGGTTTGATGGCACACAATTACCCTCAACAGTTGAAGATGTTATACTAATATAAATATCGAAGAATCTGAATATTGTCATTGAAATTTGAATAATATTCTTACAACTTCATCGACCTAGACTTCTGGCAATATTTTTTTTGCAATTTATACAGTTAATTAAATATACGCGTCGACTAGAGAACATCCTCCTTTTTGGTTTCGTCGGTTGAAAACTATAACTACACAAAATTTCAGAGCTGACTGAAAGATGTTATTTTGATAAAAACTTAACGCGGTTGACCAAATTCATCAAAATATATTTATTATCTATTGAGTATGGTACAATGCATTTCATTCTGTATTTCGAAGATAAAATGGGAAGAACCCCCTTACATCCCCGTGAAGAGGCAGTAAGAGGTCGCCTCGCGATGTTTTGCGATACCCTATGTGAAAATAAATTATTTCAAGTCAAATAAAGCTATATATCATTTCCTGCGATTCGGTCATGAGAAAGTTATGTAATTTGATCACAATAGAACAATTGAAATTTACGCATAATACTTTCGTCCGACAAATATGAGCTTTTTACTGGAAAAAATACGTCAAAAAAATAGGTTAAAAGAAATGTTCAGCAGCATTCGGCCGCTGCCGAGCAAGTCATGCTCTATGAAAATGCTGTTTTGGATCTTGAGGGGTTGTGAGGGTGAGTGATCTGAAGTAATATATTATGATGACTTGTAGAAGTTATAATAATAATAATAATGATAATTATAATTAAGCTACTCTTACCCTTAACCTATTAAGCATTATAAGAATAGAGTGTTACTGAATATCAAATACAGATTGTATGATGGAATGAATCGCTTGTAGTATATATATACAAGCGACATAGTTGGAAATAAAATTGAATTTATCAACCGACGAAACCAGAAAGGAGGAGGTTCTCTAATCGACGCGTATATATTTTTTTTTATAATTTTTTTTATGCATGATCACGCATAACTTTTTACTGAGATGTCCGATTCCGATAATTCTTTTTTCAGTGGATAGGGTGTACTTTGAAATTGGTCCCATTCGGATTAAAAAGATGAAATCCACCCCTAAGGGTAGCAAAATGAAGGTTATTGATCACTCACCCTCTGAATTCTGGTCCGTTAACCGATTCTATCAGGCATAACTTTGTACTGGGTCCTTCGATTCTTTTAATAGATAGGGTATACCTCATATTTGGATTTCGGATGAAATTATCCACCCTTACGGGTAGAAAAATAGGGCATAATTGATTTTTCACTTGTGAACATTGGCACACACATATGTAGTTGAAAATGACAGATCGCTACTGTCATAATTTTTGTTCCACATCCGTCACAGTCATTATATTCTATGAGAGGATGGAATGATATACAAAGTAATGAAATGAACTAACCAGAACAACAAAAATAATTCATATTACAACAAATAGTAAAAGTAGATAATCATATTATTTAACTGGTAATAGTTGAAGTAAGGTGGGTTGGTAAGTATTTTGGAAGTAATCAAAAAACAAGTAGGTAGTAATTAGTATATTTCAGATACAACAAATTGAAAAATGAAAACTTTTTAACAAAAAAAATCAAACCGACGAAATACGGAACTGAAAAGTTAAAAATAAAATGAACCTTCTTAGTCTCAATAACTAAGCTCCTAACCTAATGTAAGTAACTAATTTTGAGTCGGCGCCAAACGAACAATCAACGAAGATCATTAAATTACTTCAAAAAAATCATCAGAATGTCACCGTGCATTTTACGCCTTACCTAATTCATTTGCTTGTTTGTTTGGCGCCGACTCAGAATTAGTTACTTACATTAGTTTAGGAACTTAGTTATTGAGACTAAGAAGGTTCATTTTATTTTTACTTTTCAGTTCCGTATTTCGTCGGTTTAATTTTTTGTCAAAAAGTTTTTATCTGATCACATATTGAATTTTTTTTGCTCTCAGTTTCCTTTTGAATGTGGATTTTGAGAATTGAAGGAGGTCTTTATTAATCGTATTGTGGTACAGCTAAGTAGGAGAAGGATTTTCTGAACATGGCTGACGAATGACGAGGGACGTGTAGGTTTTGGTTACTTCGAAGGTTAACAGAATGAAGTTCTAATCTCTTTGTCAATTTATTAAATTGAGGAACAGGTATTTTTGATTTCAATACTGTATAGGTGATATTACAATAGTTATATCCCCTGAGAACAGACATTGGTACCCAGCCAAGTCTGGCACGAGCTTGGAAATATGTTCGAAGTTTTGTATCCCGGAGATGAAGCGAACACTTTTGTACGCGTTGTATTTTGGATCGGTTTGCCGAATCCAAGAAGTGGCCATAGACAGGGTCTCCATAATTGAAGATAGATAGTATACGTGATTGGAAAAAAAGCTTTTTTGTACTAGAGGACAAGCTTTGTCTAAATGAATAGAGAACTTTGAGAGGATTTCAGCAAGAGCTGTTTTATATATGCATTGAATTTCCAATCTTTATCGAAAATGATACCCAAGTTTCGAGTATTTGGTCTTTTATATTGAGTTTCATGTGACCTTTAACATATTTCCTTTGGCTTTTGTTACCGAAGAACATGATATAACATTTGCGAGGATTGAGCCTCAAATTGTGTTTGTCAGACAGAGTGTGTATAATTTGAAGGTCGTCATTTATTTGTTTTTGTCATACTATGATATTATTGGTTACAATATAATTGAGTGTCGTCAGCAAATGCTTATACCTGTCAATGTTTAACTTGAGAAAAAATATCGGCAGTGAATAACAAAAACAGGAGAGGACCAAGAATTGAGCCTCCTGATATAACACTTTTGAGAGATGAAGATTTGACGTCGATGCACCTTTTGATATCGGTCGCCCAAATAGGAATTGAAAAGATTGATGACGTTTGCTGGACATCCATAATATTTGAGCTTGGAAAGGAGGAGTTTATGGCTAATGATGTCGAACGCGTTAGAAAATCCAATAGTACAAGAGCGGTGACGTTTTTTTATCCATATTGGCAATAATGCTATCACTAACATTTGGTAAAGCCGTAGTGTAGTGTACCTCTTCCGAAACCCTGCCTGGTAGTCCAGAAGAATGTTTTCGGAAGTAATGAAGGCTGTTAGTTGAATGTGGATAGCTCTTTCAAGAATTTTGGAAAAGGCTGGTAAAAGACTTATTGGACTTAAATCTGAGAAGGTAAGTGGGTTTTTCAATTCAGGAAGAAGCTCCACTATGGCTTTTTTCTATAACTTGGGATAATAGTCTTTTTCTAGGCAGTAATTGATGATATGGGTTAAGTAACAGTCAATGAGCATACATAAAGTGATTCAGTCTGATCCACATGCATTGGATTTTAGGCTATTTAGAATGTCATTCACTTCAGGAGTAGTAAGAAATTTAAAATTGAAATTGTTTCCGGTATTATTGAAGGAATTCTTGCTATAGGAATCGAGTAGGTCGCCATCGAGCGCCTTATCGACAAAGACAGAGCAGAAGTATTCGTTGATTTCGTCTGGGTTCTGCAGGTGACTAGGGATAACGACTGGTGTTCTATTCAAAATGTGAAAGTTCTTTCCAATGATGCTCGGGATTATTTGTAATGAGGACTCGATCATGGAATGCTTTTTTCTCGCGGTGACTTGCGGTTAAAGTAAAATTTCTGAGTTCTTTATAATGCTCCCAATCAGGTAAGTGGTAGTCCTTTTGTATTAACCAAAGCATCATCTCCTTCGTTCATCATAACTCTTGGGGGATATGTGAGCCAAGGTGCTTTGGGTTTGTTCACCCGTACTGTTCTGATTGGCGCATGTTTATCAAATAAAGCGAGCAGAAGATTATTGAAAAAATCAACTTTTTCATCAACATTATTAATAGTGAAAATAGCGTTGGGTGGTGCGTTCGTAAAATCATCGAGGAAGTTGTTAAGGTGGAAGTTATTGGAATCCCTGAAGGTAATGAATTCGGCGACACGTTGAAGTTCATCGATTTTTATTGTACAAAATACCAGGTTGTGGTCTGATATGGTACTAACATCCAAAACGCCAAAAGTGCTTATCAGACTGGGATTCGATAAAAAGATAGGGTCTAACAATTAAACCGACGTATTACCTACCCTAGTGGGCTCATTTATTATTTGTTCGAAGTCGTAGGCATGAAACCATTTGCTGAGAACATTGTTAGGTTTGAGAAGATCAACGTTCATATCGCCTAAACATATAATTTCGTCAACACTGGGTATAATTTGAGAAAGCCACTCATCAACATCATTTATAAATTGATTTAGGTTTCCAGAAGGTGGTATGTATACATTATCTATGGCTATTTTACGATTATTCACTTTGATCTGAATCCAGATTTGTTCAATGTTTCCATGTAATTTTGTGGTTGATTTGAGTGTGGGTAATAAAAAATAAAAAAATAAAAAAATGGCGTGATTCAAGCTCGGAACTTTATAGTTTGAAAGCGAGCGTCCATCCATTGAGCTACTAAGCTCACTTGAGTAAATAGAGGGTTTGAAGTTATCTGAGCGCCGGGCGGCGCTCTGGAAGAACCTTTAACCTCCCGGCCCCGCCTCCCGCCGCGTGAGTGACTTCGGCTTGCAGAGTTACACATTTTTCAGATGGTAAGGTAAACATTTCCCTAGCACCGTATCATCTTTAACTTACGTAGCTGACTATTTGAATTTCTGCGATCGCATTGTACGAACGTTATTGTAGGTGTGTGACTTCGAAGTTATCGAGAATGGTTTGTTTATCTTTCATGCATTTTTACCGTCTTCATAAGTACACCAGATTGTTCATATTGAGTTCTAGTATATGAGCCGGATTGTATTTTTTTGGCAGCATGTAAAGATCAGTTTTTATTATTATTACTATAAACAAAGTTAAAAAAGGTTGTTGTAAATCTGGCTTAAGTTTTTGATATCATTTCTATTGTTAATGCTATTGAGGTCTTTTTCAATATGTATCATTTCAAGGAATGTTCTTACTCTTGGATTCCTCTCTTTGGTAAAAATTCCAACGTTGTTAGTGTCAAACTTATATTGATTTTCTTTTTCGTGTTTGGTTAAGGCTAATCGGTTTTTATACTTGTGGGTTTTCTCGTTTAAATTTTTTCTAAATAGGTACTTTGAAGGTCTTCATACCGTATTCTATATACTGTATGAGACTGTTCGTTTCTTGGTATTTCTGGTTTCAATTTTGAATAAATGTTTTTGTTCGTATCTTGCAGCCGGTGTGATATAGTTATGTTGTGATTTTCCATTGTTTTATTGATTTTATTCGATAGTTTGTCTATGCGAGGTAAAGGTATGTATGTTGTTGTTTTCTTTTCTTTATTATAATTTTTATTGTAGATCGCAGGTATTCGTTTTCTCATTGTTTTTTCTGCTGGCTGGGGTAATTATTTTCTTTCAAAATATTCTTGATTATTTCTATATTACGTTCAAAAACTATTTGTCAAACGCACCCCTTAGTTATAAAAAAAAAAATTCAAAATTCAACTGACAGAGCTATAAAGCTTGCTCCCCCAAAATTCAGGAAACGCAATATAGAAAAAATCAAGAATATTTTGAGAGAAAATAACTACCCCAGCCACTTTGCAGAAAAAACAATAAAAGAAAGAATACATACGATCTACAATAAAAATGATAATGAAGAAAAGAAAACAACAACATACATAATTTTACCATACATAGACAAACTATGAAATAAAATAAATAAAACAATGGAAAAACACAACATAACTATATCAAACCGACTGCAGAATACGAACAAAACCATTTATTGAAAATTAAAACCAGAAATACCAAAAAACAAACAGACTCATACAGTATATAGAATACCGTGTGAAGACTGTCAAAGTACCTATATAGGTCAAACAAAACAATATATGCAGAAACGAGAACAAGCCCACAAGAGCTCAAAAACCGACATTTCAGCCTTATAACCATTCCCGATAACTTCGAAGTCACACACCTACAATAACGTTCGTACAACGCGAATGCAGAAATTCAAATAAAATAATTTGTTAGTGATTACTTATATTACAGATATTTTTATATTGTAATGAATAACGTGTTATATTTCGAGCCATATGTTTTTGAAGAATCATTTTAGTGCATACATTTTAATATTGTGTTAGGTTGAATATGTCTCAAACTCCATATTTTTTATTTTAGTTTTTTAACCTGATGATGACAAATACCATGTCGTAACGTCGGTAAAAGAAATTATATGAATTGACTGATTCAGACCTTCATTCCGAAAAATTGAAGAAAACATATATATATATATATATATATATATATATAAAACATCGCCTAGCATTACTATTACTCACACGCCCAATTGTAGAAGAAAGTAACGGAATGGTCATTGATAAATCACTAGTGAGTATCAAATCACAACAAAACACATTGTCTTCAAAATGTTAATTTGACATAACTTTCGAATTGAACATATTTTCAGGTTCTGCGGACCGTACTGAAATTTTAGAAAGTGAAATATATGAACTCTTTCTTATAATCATTTGCGATAAAAAATATTCCATTTTCAACATCACTGATTCATGTATTGTATATCTGAGTAGGTAGTCCTTATCTGAGACACCTTGAAATTATAATAGAAACTCTTTCATAAAAACTTCATCGTGGTGTATAATTGATAACATTTCAGAAATGATTGCGATAACAAAACAACTAAATATAAGCGCTTACTTATCCGCATGATTGAATTCAACGGATTGATTATTTTCATTGTTTTGCAAATTTATCATAAATCAGGAAAATAAAAATAAATTAAAATATTTCTAAACAAACACACATTTTTTGAAAACCACGTCACCAAGTCTACGAATAAAATAAATGTAAACAACGTGGTATGTGGTGAATCATTTATCAAATAGGAAACAAAAACATTCAGAAAATTTTGTTATCGAAATTAATGGATCCGAAACTCAGCCTCCTAACAGAATATGTACATATCACACAGGTAAACTCTGCCTGCTATACATTGTCTGCCTTAATCTTCATAGGTAAACTCTGCCGGTAGATACCTAAGTCCACCTACTAGACCAAGATTCCACTGCGTGATTACTACCCCTATCTGTTAAGGAAACCAGAAGTTATTTTTAGGGATAATTATCAATATGAGTATACGTTTATGCTGGGGTGCCTATCAAATAATGGCCGCAAGTATTTTCAATTAAAATGTAATTAATTGATTTTTTTCGAACATCGACACCCATTAGGTAATGGGAAAAGCTATAGTTCATTTGAAAGAGAGATATATAGAAAACTTGAAAAGTTTGGGTTGCCGCTTTCCACTTGGCGCAACCTCTGGGCACCCAGGTGTGAACAGGTATCAATTTGTCGAACTTCTACCCCCATCGCGTATTTGATAAATTATATATCAAATTTAAGCTAACATTTTTCTCTACACGATGGTATAGGGTTGCCTATGTAAAACCGGCCGCAAATAGGGGTTGACAGCTTATAAAGGTACATAAGAGCGAAATGGAGCGCACCACACCGCGTCGCTTCCATTCTAAAGTATTACTTAATATTATTGTTTCATCGTGAAAAAAATATGTAGCATTGAACTAACTGTGGAATCTACACAAACGACTAAGGGTATCACACATTTTTGAAAAGGTACAGCTGTAAATCGAAAAGTTAAGCAAGAATTTGAAGATTTCTGCAAAACACAAACAATAAATTTTTTCATCGAAATTAAGAATAAATATGTAACATATGTATGTGTCTGTATATATATATATATATATATATATATATATATATATATATATAACAGGATCAAATTATAGGTAGCGACACCTATAATCTGTGTGGTGAAGCTTAGACCTGTTATATATATATATAGTGGGTCCAATTAAATCGGCACCATTTGTTCTATGAATAAAAGTTATTCCTGATAAAAAGTTCTGCATGGCCTAAAACCCAAAATGAAGATATCAATATTTTGCATTTGTATACGGGGTTTGTTAAAAAATGTTAGTTTTGCTCGATGGTAAAGTACCTTTATTTTTTACAATATGGACAATCTTTCCTGAAATAAGTTGATCTCAATGAAAAACTACGGTCAGATATCCAATATTATCCATCTACCATGAGAAAACGATCTTTAATAAAAAAAAAATATGAATAAATTATAATTTAATGTCGCTTTACTATATATATATATATATATATATATATATATACAGGCACATACATATGTTACATATGCAAAATATTATTTACGTAGTGGCTATGAACATATTAATTCTTAATTTCGATGAAAAAATGTATTGTTTGAGTTTCGCAGAAATCTTCAAATTCTTGCTTATCTTTTTGTTTTATAGCTGTACCTTCAAAAAATTGTGTGATACCCGTAGTTGTTCAATGCTACATATTTTTTTCACGATGAAACAAAACATTAAGTAACACTTTAGAATTAAAGCGACGCGACGCTCTATCTCGCTCTTATGTACCTTTATAAGCTGGCAACCCCTATTTGCGGTCGGTTTCACAAAGACAACCCTGAACCATCGTGTAGAGAAAAACATTAGCTTTAATTTGATATATAATTTATCAAATACGCGATGAGGGTAGAAGTTCGACAAATTGATAACTGTTCACACCTGGTTGCCAAGAGGTTGCAGCCAAGTGGAAAGCGACAACCCAAACTTTTGAAGTTCTCTATATATCTCTCTTTCAAATGAACTAAAATTTTTCTCATTACCTAATGGTTGTAGATGTTCGAAAAAAATCAATTGATTGAATTTTAATTGAAATTACTTGCGGCCATTATTTGATAAGCAACCCGGCATAAACGTATACTTATATCAATATTATATATAAAAATAACTTTTGGTTTCATTAACAGATAGGGGTAGTAATCATGCAGTGGGATCTTGGTCTATACCTGCTATTTTGACCCTACGTGGCCGATTAAAAATTACAGCAACCCGCTTTCTAAACTGATTAGTATTAAACACTTCCATTCTATGTTTTCTTCAAACACATTTCCCCAAAAAATTATTATTTATAAAACTGCCATTGAAGTTTCACGTACAATGTTAAAAAAATAGTTGGTTAACGATGAAAAGTTATGCTCTTGGTAGATAACTATAAGTTTTCTTTCAAAGAAGAACTCACAAGTGGCAAGAAAAAGTAGAGGTGCAACACTGCCAAGTGTCTAGCAAATATTTATATAGTGGGCCCAGAGAACACATCGAAATCGTCTAAGCAAATATTACAACAACGGATTTGTCCTATATGAGGAAGAATATATATAACGCAAGAAGAAAATCACAACCTGTACTAACCAAAATAAAAATATGAGTTCACAGTTCGCTTGAGCCAGAGACGCAATTTATGACCAGCCTTAAGGAAGATTTTTTTTTCAGTGAAGATTTCAGTATATCATTGTTTAGCTGTTTTACAAATTTTAAGCATATTTGCTTAGGCCAGAAAATTCATGTGGATGGTACTTTCGACTACTGCACAAAAATGTTCTTACAGTTGTTCACCATACATGGCTGCCTCAATCATTATATACTATTGATGTTTTGTGTGCTACCTGACAGAGGAACAGAAACATACAAAAAGTATTTCGAATTTGTGACTGTCAGATAATATTCTCTACACTTTTAGTCGTTTCGTTCCACCGAAATTGTGGCAGATTTTGAGTTGCCTATTCATAATACAGCAAAAATTGTTTGGCCACAAATAAAAATAATTGGATGCTGATTTCAAGTAACGCAATTTTGGTGGCGTACAATTCAGTACTTATTTTGACCGCGAGTATTAAAATATCTAAATCGGCTGAGTTTACCTCTGCGCGTAACGACAGATTCAACAGAAATAGCGAATTCTACTGAAAACTTATTACTAGATGATGGGAATTCAGTTCTACCTAGAACATCAAGCAGAGGAAAGTGCACTTATTATCTTAAAAATACAAGTTTCAAAATAATTTATCCTATCAATTTTCAGAAGAATAGATCGAGGGTGTAGTGAAAAAATTTAAACCAGAAAAGGCAACGGGATAGATATCACATCAATTAAAAAAAATTGAAGTAAACACTCACATTTTTGGGGAATTTATCATTGAGTCAAGGAATTTTTCCGACTTTTTTCAAAACCTCAATCACCATTCCCTCATATAAAAAAGGAAAAAGAAGTTTACTCAGTAACAGTGTCGAAAATCCTCGAGTATGCCTTAAAAATTTAACTGACTTATCTCACGGTAAATATTATTACTTCTCAGTTTGGCTTCAGAAAAGGCATAAAACTTTCCATGCAATATTTTCCATTTTAGAACATATTTATAGAACAAAAAACAATCGCTTGGTATTTTTGTGACATCCTAAGGCCTTCAACTGCGTTGATTATGAAATACTTTTTTAAAAATCAGCAATGCTTTGATAGAAATATAGATAGACTTTCGTCACCTTGACTGATATTGAATTCACAAACATCATTCAGTGTCACCCCTACTAACACGCCCAATTGTAAGGCAAATCAACAACACCATGATCATTGTAAAATCACCACATAACATGGATAGTTATCTCAAATTGTTAATTTGAGATTATCCGTTCATGCATCCAAGTGTTTCGAACTGTCGGTTTGGAAATATTGAATCGTTCAGAAATTTTCAAATGTTTTGAGCGATAGTGTCCACCAGAACATCTCTCAATTCTGTGTATGTTTTAGCACTTAGTAATGTGGGGCCAAGAAATCCTTCAGCACACAGTGCGCCTCTCCTCCAATCAAAGTTAAGAACAGCGATACTTTTTCCCAGATAGCACAGGACGTTCTCGGGACGTCCAGTTTATGTCCATTTTTGGTCCGAATGTCCCGAGCTATTTATAGTACATCTTTAAGACGTCCAAAAAAAGACCTCCTCGGGACGTCCGTTTCTGGTACGTCCATTAGAGGTACGACTATCATTATTGTTCCAGAAGTTTGAAAATATTTGTGTATGAGTATTTATAAGTTTGATGTTTACCGATCTGATTGAATGAATGATATACATAAAATAAAATATATAATATATCTTCAAAAATACATATTTTTCTGTTGGAATAATTTATAAAATATGATCTGTGATATATTTTGATAATAAACCATTATAACAAAAATATAAAATGAAAAACAAGTTGAAACTGCACTTGTTTTTGAAAGCTGAGATCATTTGAAATAGGCGCCTTTTTACTCCAATGAGGACCCTCATTACATCACTGTTGTCCCACTACCAATCACAGAACATTATAGGAGTTCCGACTGTTCAGAGTGGAACCGAGTGGATCTGACATCCGACATTTCCGATTACACTGATTTCAGATTAGCAATTAGCAGGAAGATAAACGCTTGGAATCTGTGGGACTCAAAAGATCAACTGAGCGGCTTCATGCTGTTCTGAATAAAAGACTTTGAGATCGATGGATGTGAAATACACATAAGTGCCCTGAATGTAATATGTTTTAATATATATGCAGATTATTATAGAACATTTTGATCCATATTTCCATTTTATTTCTCCTGTCCTAATTTTTCAGAGTTTTTATTGATCTACCAATGATATGTTTATGAATATGAATGTCTCTTCACGAAAAGGTATAAAAGACAAATGAGCTATCTATTTTTTTTAACACCAATATTTGCTTAAACATTTTTGTTTTGTGTGACTATTTTCAAAACGAATGATTACTGCAATTAAATGACAAAAAAAATTATATTCTACAATTTTATCGCGAATTAGCAAAAAATACATAAGGGAGCTCGAAATATACATGAAAAATCTGCTTTCGAAACTACGTACGATGAAAGTCCCTAAGTAGTCCTATTAAGACCTAAAATGGACTTGAATCGAACGTCCTATGGACATCTGGTTCTGTAACATCGTATATCCATGGGATGTCCATAGGACGTCCGCCGTACAGAAAAAAGACGTCCTTAGGACGTCTTCAATATCCGAAGGGAATGTTTTAAGGACGTCCATGGGACGCACTTGTGCTATCTGGGTTTATTATCATCTATATCACTGCAGTTAAATAACTGCTCAACACGGTTTATATAAGTTGTTGTATCGGACTCCTTGGGCTTGAAAGCTTCTATCATGCCGACCAACGCCATCTTGGTACGCCGTTACAACAGACCAAGGCCGTACCCAGAGGGGGTTAACCCCCCCCCCCCTCCACAATTTGTAAACTGTATCTGGAATAAGGTGAAAATCAGGGGTAGTTTTATGTATAGTTTAACCATTTTCAATTGCGGAAGCTGTTTCTATAGGGAGCAAATCAAAAACTCACTTCGCTAACACGAGCGTATATGCGAAGAAACGAAACGAAAAATAATGTGTACTACTCGTAAACATTCTCCGTCGGCAAATAGTAGATCACAAAGAGATCAAAAGAGCCGATAGTCAACGTGGGTTTGAGTGTCCGCAAGCCAGTGATAATGCTTGTAGGTGTGTCCATACGTTGAGACTAATAAATCACCAGTTTCAGGAGGTCTGAGTAAATGAAAGCCAGCAGCGTCTCTGGTCTGGGATCAAAATAGGTCTTAAAATATTCTATAGTTGTGATGTGTTTTGTTGGTAAATATGGCTTTTTTTCAACCATGCAAAAATAAAAGTATGATAATCCGATTGCCTATTAATACATACTTCCTCGTTTATGGCATATTTTTTTATTTTAGCGTATTTTAAAAATATTGAAATATCTAAATGAAATTAGTTATCTCCGCCTCTGTTGCTCAAAGGATTGCGCCTCAAGACTGGAAATCTTGTTTTTTATGCTTCTGCAATTGATAATGGATGAACTATACATCCCATACACTAATTCACATTTTTCAATTATGTATGTGGTACTTTCCACACTGTTTAATCTGATTCCATCTGCCTTTTTAATGATGTGTAATAAAATTTGGTAAAATGTACATTGCACTATTTACTTTAGAACCAAACCCCTCCCCCCCCGAAATTTTTCTCTGGGTACGGCCTTGCAACAGACTATTGAATGCTCTCAGTTAGACTTCAGACTTGGACTAACTAGAGACTCACCAGATACAGACTCTAACTTTTTCAGGACGATCCCACACTTATGACACGTAAGTTCGACTTTACTCGTCGCCAGAATGTTGTGTATTTCAGTAATAAAATGCTTGTATACTTTGTATGACACTTGTTTGATATGACCCTTTCATAACCATCCAAAGACTGACAAGCTATCTATCAAAAATACCACAGAACCTTGAAACACAGAAATCAGAAATCAACATAAATGGATTGAGGTGAATTCACAACATGAGTCAGGATGCGTATTCAGCAAGCCGGCGCGGCGTGAGTCGAGGCAAGACTCGTGTCTTGTGAAACGCACCGTATTCTCCGACGGGAAGAGAAATTGGTATTCTGGGATAAATCATTCGAATTTGAGAAAACATTTCGGAAAATTGAATATAAGAATAACTGACGAGTAGGCGGATAAGCCTGCGGAAATGGGAATGTTCTCTGGAGAGTACTATATTCAGCACCGAATGTTTATCCATCGAGAAACGGAAAAGGTACGTGGGGAGAAATCGAGACGTTTATCTCAAATCAAAACCAGCTAACATTCACCATCAAAAAACAGGCCAATAATCTCTCGCGCAAAATTTATCACCGGGTACGCGTCTCCCCGAGCAAACTGTTCCTCAGATACTAGGCAAAATTCCTGGTAAGGATCTGAGAATGTTAGGTCTCGAAACGTCGCGTCGGCCCCAATACAGGTCTCCACCGATGCATCCGTCGCCTATAACAGGCCTACAGGTTGAGTTTCGGCCCTCTATTTTTGATAGCCAAGCGTTTGTCAGAGGCGTATAACGGAAAATGGATTTCCGAAGTAATTTCCGACAAAATAGTCTTTAATCCCCGCCTCCGTTCTACCCTCATTCAGAATAATTCATCCATTCCCCAGTTCCTGCCAGGATTCCATCAACAAATTGAAAAACACCCCTAGCTAACACCATCTCGATATCAACTATTGAAGTCAAGATGGCGTTAGCTAGTGGTGTTTTCCACTTTGTTGAGGAAATCCTGGCGAAAACTGAGTAATGAATTGATTTTGATGGTCTCATTCGGGTTCTTAGACATTAATCATTGTCTGCTTGACCCACCCTATATCTAATGAGGTGTGAATATTCCTAAACCGGTTAACAGGTGGTCACCCCGAATGAGGTGTTTGAGATTTATTCATTTCACAACAAACTGTTGCAAAATAACCTTGTGGGACTTTGCACGATAATCCATGGGATGTAATCCAATGTTCGTCCAGGTATTAGCCAGGAGAGTACTTGTTTTCTGATAGATATTGGCCCCAACAAACACCTATTGTTTATTGTTATAGATAGTAGCACAGAGCAGTCAATCCGAATAGATAGATAGATGGATTTATTCAACAACGTATACAATTACAATTATAACTGTTTGCTGCAAGTCAGAAGAAAGCAACAACAAGAGAGAGAAATGAAGATTTATGGCTAAAAGGTGTAGTCACAGTCACAGAGTGAAACTCCTCAACTAGATCCTCACAATCAACAACCTTTATTCTGAATTCAGGTATAATGAATATGGCTACGTGTTTATTATTTTTCCTACAAAAATGAAAAGCGAGTGAATAGTCACAAGGTTGACTGATTTGAGAACATGGTTATCAAGCCAGTGCTCGGAAAGACAGATACAATTGAAGGATTGTTGTTCCAAAAAACATGTTAATTGGTTTACTTTGTTCAACAAACATTGTATATTTATGTGAATAAAAACTTTCTAACAAAAAATTAAACCGACGAAATACGGAAATGAAAAGTAAAAAATAAAATAAACCTTCTTAGTCTCAATAACTAACCTCCTAAACTGATGTAAGTAACTAATTTTGAGTCGGCGCCAAACAAACAAGCAAATGAATTAGATAAGGCGTAAACTGATGGCATCGAGTTGCGCGGTGACATACTGATAATTTTTTTTGAGTAATTTAATGACCTTCGTTGATTGTTCGTTTGGCGCCGACTCAAAATTAGTCACTTACATTTGTTTAGGAGCTTAGTTAATGAGACTAAGAAGGTTTATTTTATTTTTTATTTTACAGTTCCGTATTTCGTCGGTTTAATTTTTTGTTAAAAAGTTTTTCATTTTCAATTTTTTGTGGCTGAAGTCTACTAATTACTACCTACTTGTTTTTTGATTACTTCCAAAACACTTACTTACCCACCTTACTTCAACTAGTACCAGTTAAATAATATGATTATCTACTTTTACTATTTGTTGTAATATAAATTATTTTTGTTGTTCTGGTTAGTTTATTTCATTACTTTGTATATAATTCCATCCTCTCATAGAATATAATGATTGTGACGGATGTAGGATAACAAAAATAATTACATTAGCGATCTGTCATTGTCAACTACATATGTGTGGCAATGTTCACAAGTGAAAAATCAATTATTCCCTATTTTTCTACCCGTAAAGGTGGATAATTCCATTCGAAATTCAAATATGATCAACTATGAGGCATACTTCATCTAATAAAAAAAGAATCATCCAAATCTAAGAACTCAGTACAAAGTTATGCCTGATAGAATCGGTTGACGGACCAGAATTCAGAGGGTGAGTGATCAATATCCTTCATTTTGCTACTCTTAGGGGAAGAATTCATCTTTTAAATACAAATGGTGCCAACTTCGGAGTACACCCTATCCATTAAGAAAAGAATTATCGGAATCAGACTTCTCAGTAAAAAGTTATGCGTGATCATACAAAAAAAAAAATATACGCGTCGACTAGAGAACCTCCTCCTTTTTGGTTTCGTTGGTTAAAAATACTAAATAATTGCTTTGTTATGATAGATGAGATTTTTCTTCCTCCGAAACTATTTCTCATATTATTTATATTGTTTAGGGATTCTGGTAATGGATTCGTCGTCAGTGAAAAAACCTTTTTACAAAAGCTCCCTTCGGCCACAATTTAGGATTTGAAGCTCTTGATAGGTTACAAAGCTTAATAGTAACTTTAATGGATGAGTAGATTAATGAGAACATTTAGTTTAGTTTTGAAACGGTTGCCTCAGGCAACCCATCAATAATTAGGGAGTTCAGTTCTTCCTCGGTCATTTCGGGGTGGCACTTATAGACATGAAGGAAGCCAAGTTGGGTTACAGTTTTGATATTCAAATTGTTCTTTACCTCTAGCTTTCCGATGACGGGTTGATTTGGTAAATGAGTACCTGTTCACGACGTCGGCGTATGACGGAGAGACGATATTCTCCACCGATGCTTCATCTGTTGACCATTTTTGGTCCCAGTACTAGTACAAGCTGTCGGTGCGATTTCGATGGTAGATTTCTTACAGTTGGACACTGTTAATCTGGGGCTCTGTGCTTCCGATAAATGGTTCACTGTGATTATTTCTTTCGTATTCGAAACATTAGCAGGAGACTTTTGTGATTTCGGCTGCTCTGTCCTGGTTACCTTTGGAGTTTCTATCACAGGTGGCGGGATAGTTGACGGGCTACTATATTAGTTGTTCCTCAAAATTTTATTCATCAGGTCAATCTGGCATTTTAGAGACTGTATGTTGTCCTGTTGCTGGGTAATGAGTATGTCCTTTTGCCTGCTTATTACCTTCAGATAGTTCATTTCCTTCTTGAAAATATCACTTTCGTCGTCACCACTGGCACTTCTGAATGATAAGTCAAGGTTATCTGTGTTTTCAGAATATTCTATGGTTTTGTCACTTTCACTGATATATAATATAATAGTGAAATTTTTTTATTTTGCCACACAACTATAATGTGACACAGTTCCACAAGTCACACATTTAAGCCCACTTTGGGCTATTCTGAAACACTTTTTACAAGGTTTTGGTTAGCCGCTCTTTACCGTCCCACATTTTACACATATATGAAATACACATTGCATTTCAAAATAATTTGAGGTAATTGATGTTTCAATCAATGCAAATAATTTTAGCGATATTTCAGAGACATTTCACTATATCTTTTTCGTCAGAGGCATAATTGAGATATCCATTCTGTGTGTTTTATTTCGATCGATAGTTTTGTTAATATGATTCTGTAATCACGATAACTTAAAAACTGAGTTCATTATTCTCCTCCTATTTCAACGTAAATGTCACCGATTGTTTGTTGATATAGATCAGCAAATAATTTGGTTTATCTTTCTCTAGATAACGAATAAATCATCCACATATTTTGTTATGACAATTGGTTTTCACGGAAGATTCTTCTATTTTTTTCATACAAATATTACTCAAAATGGAAGACACGGGTGTCTCATGGTCATGCTGAACTCCTGTGGATTGATATTTATTTGGATTTTCTGGTTGTTTGCTCGACTCTTATTTGACACAAAAATATGCCTAGCATGCATTTAAATAAATTATATATATATATATATATATATATATATATATATATATATATATATATATATATACCAAAACATTTATATAATTTGGTATTTTTCCAACTAAAAATTAGAAATTTTTTATATGTGTCGAATTTTTCTGACTGTTGAACAGAAAAGTTATGAATGAGTTACGAAAAATATCTACGAATCAATCAATTTTTAGGATAATTTCTATGCCATTTCATCATTTGCCTGTTTGAAACCAATAATGATTACAACAAAACTATGCGCTTCAATATGCTTATTTGACATAACATGCCGGGATCAGTCACCAACCGTCAGGTTTCATGAAAGTGAGCAGCATGTATCGACAATAAAAATGTAACGGAAATTCCGAAAATTTGCTGAAATGCAACTAAACAAATCTGATACGTGACAATATATCATTCAATAAATATTAAAAATATTGGTTGATAATGCTGATATCTGATAAATATCCATCATAATCGAATTTGAAGGATGATTGATTTATTTTGAAAGGATGGATTAAATCCCGGAAAAATATAATACTCTGAAAATAAGATATGGCGATTATGATGAGGCGATGAATGAAGCTTACTTGATAGTCCCAAATGCATTTGGGGAGAAAAGCCTTTGTATCCTAAATAAAGTTGATAGCAACAAATTCCAGGTGGGTTGTGGTTGTTTCAAAGAACTTGTGCGCCGAACCAATTTTGTAGGTAAAAAACAAAAATTGTGACAACTCAGAAACAAATTCCATATACAGTGACCGGCAGAAAGTACGCATCATATGGGAAATTCTTTTATTAATAAATATTGACAAATATCGATACGTGCAATCGCTTCTGCATCAAAAGAAACTCCGGGAGACGTTGTGCAGTGCCGTTCGCCTTTTCGTGTTTGGCGGGAAATTTGAAAAAATTAAAAATTATGTTTCAAAACACCCTTATTCGAGAAAATATCGAAAAATGTTATTCCGAAAAGTTGTTCAAAAGGATATTTTATAGCTATCTACATATTTTGAAGAGAATCTGAGTTGAAAAAATAAAAATAATTTTTTTGCCATGAGAAAAATCAATTTGGAAAAAATTATTTCTGACAGAAACACTCATTAGTAAAACCAACAGTAATATTTCAAATGATATTTTGTAAAGATTCGCAAGCTATTTCTATTTTATTCGGAGAAAATTTGAAATTTGTTAATTTGTCATGTATTCAGCTGCTTTATAAGAGGCCACTGAAATATCTCCAGGACATTATAATCCCGATACTATTTATTATTAATAAAGGACCATGTATCTAAATAATTTTGATTTGAATTTTTTATTAGAACAAAAAATTGATTTAATTTTTGACATAACAAGAACTCACAAATTTTTAATCTTTTTATTTTCAAACAATTTAAAATAAAATAAGAAACTGAAATAATTATAAACCAAACAATTTCATACATACTCGAAACTTTGTAATTGTCCATTACTCGACATGTCTACCCTGACGTTCAATACATGTAGTTGATCGGGATTTCATTTCTCTGGAAACATTTCGCAGTATTTGTGGTGTAATGTTATTAATACATCGTCGTATTACTTCTTCTAAATGGTCGATATTGTCGAAAATGTATCGAGTCAATGAGTATAATTTTCAAGTGGGTCAAAATGTTGTTATTCTGCAAAACACGAATTAGTGTCAAACATAAACAAGAGTTTTTAAGGTAGTTCCGCCACGAGACAGTTGAATTATGAAATTATTGAAATACGGCATACGTATTATTCAACATGTGAACAACACCTCTATAAAATTTTAACTATCCCGAGATATATATAATTGAAGTTGACTCAACACGTAACATATGGACCATGCATAGGCAAACAGCACATTATTAATTCTACCGTTAGTACTAAAATTAAGAAGTTCATGGAAAACGAGGAGGAACTAGAGCAGGATATCACAGATATTGTGAAAATAAATCAAAGTGATTGACCATCTAGTTTGACACATATAATCAAAACTACTCTCCTTATTCAAAATAGTCCACGGGGAAGCGCACATTATTGATTCTACCGTTAGTACTAAAATTAAGAAGTCTATGAAAAACGAGGAGGAGCTAGAGCAGGATATCACAGATATTGTGAAAAAAAAATCAAAGTGATTGAGACCTTTTGAGGGTCTGAACGCGAAAAAAAAAAACTCCTTCTCCTAGTTGACCCCATCGACTTTAACGATACCCCCCTACTCCCCAAAAAAAAAATCCCCATGACTTATGATTTCTAGTGAGGGGGGGGGTCTGAACATTTTTTTTGGTTGCGCTTTTCGGGGACATCAATTTTTTGAGTCGCCGACTTTCTATAACGAAGAAATTTCCTAGAGTCGATTGGGGGGGGGCAAGTGCCCCCTTCTTCAAAAACTTTGTTTTTTCGCGTTTAAAATCGAAAAGTCCTCCGAAATTTTTCGATTCCGTCGAAAATAATTTCATAATTCAACTGTCTCGTGGCGGAACTACCTTAAAAGTGACGACGACTGATGGTTTGCTCGGGGAGTCGACGTTGGGTTTTTGCTGTGCCCAAAAGAGCAATGGGGGAACTGGGGGAGTTAGAAAGTTAAGAAGCCCTGTTATCAATTGAACATTATGGTTTTTTGGATTTATTCCCGACTTATTTTTGTAAGTAACATTTTGGTTCTATTCATTTAAAATTTATAGTTACTGGAAGAGATTTATTACTTTATTCTATTCATTCAATCTTTGTATTCAGTTTGATAAACTTTTTCTATATTTTTTACAAAATGTTTTCAATCAATAAAGGTTCAGATTCTACCCAGTGGGTCGTGAAACAACCCCAATTCACGACAATATTATGAAATGGCCGATGTTTATAAACCTCACTTTTGAGGTACCCCCATAAAAAGAAATCCAAGGGTGTCAAATCTGGGGATCTTGCAGGCCACGGGTTTTCTGAATATCGTCCTATCCACTTATGAGGAAAGTGTTCGATAAGCCACGCTCTGACTTCAAGGGTACTATGTATTGACGCTCCGTCTTGTCGAAAAAAATATTATTTTTTCTTTTCAGCGGTAATCCATGTAAGAAATAAAAAAACTCGTTATTTAAAAACTCTAAATAATTTCGTGAATTAAAGTTTCCCCTAAAAAAGTAAGGCCAACGATCTGCGTAACTAATATGCAGCACCAAACATTACTTTTGAAGGAGAATTGACTTTTTGCCTCTATTGTCCAATTTGGGTTCTCATCAGCCCACCATGTACAGTTCTGGGAACAGTACCGTTTGATGTAAAAGTCGCCTCGTCAGTAAATAAAACTTTTGTAGGGAAATTTTGGCATTATGCAGTCATGCCTTGGAACCAAAATGAAAAATCTGAGCGGGCATCGAAATCTCTATCGAGTGAGGTGTGGATGAATTTTGGTTTGTATGCACGAAATTTATTATTCTTCAAAATTCTTCCAATGAATTTTTCAGATATACCAGTTTCTTCCTGCCTCTCCGATAGTGCCATCTGCGGATTTTCTATTACCGATAACAAATCATTAATGGAACTTTATTCGTTAGACGGGCTTACAATGTGGAATTTTGTAACTCTCGCCACATATTAAGACGAGCTCAATTTTTTCTTGCAAACTTAGCTTTCCTTGAGGCATCTCCAATTTTCGTTAATGCACAACAAAATGTAAAATCACTTTCACAATGAAAAAAACTATACAAGAAACACGATAAAAATACCTGGATAAATAATAACAATGATAAATCGTTTGACAACTCTTAATAACATATTAGCATTGTTAGTCAATTGTTTCATGGCCTCTTCGATCATGATGAGATCTGCGATGCACGCAACAATGATGATATTGTAGTTGTGTATGATTCCAACAATTTGCCAAAAACCAATTTATTTTTTGATCGATTATTTTTTTTTAATTAAAATTGTGTAGATACAAGGACTTTTATTAATAATAAACAGTATCGAGATTATAATGTCCTGGAGATATTTCAGTGACCTCTTACGAAGCAGCTGAACACATGGCAAATTCACAGATTTCAAATTTTCTCCGAATAAAATAGAAATATCTCGCAAATCTTCACGAACTATTATTTAAAATATTAGTGTTGGCCTCACCAATGAGTTTCTTTGTCAGGAATAATTTTTTCCAAATTGTTTTTTTTACGGCAAAAAAATTATTTTTATTTTTTCAATTCTGATTTTCTTCATACACATGTACATAGCTATAAAATGTCATTCTGAATAACTTTTCCGAATAATATTTTTCGATTTATTTTCGAAGAGTGTTGAGACATAATTTTTTTAATTTCCCGCCAAACACGAAAAGACGAACGGCACTGTACAAGCGATTGCACGTATCGATATTTGTCAAAATTTATTAATAAAAGAATTTCCCATATGATGCGTACTTTCTGCCGGTCACTGTATATATATATATATATATATATATATATATATATATGTATTAAGTTTTTATTTTCAATTTTAGTGAAGCAATGGCGTAAGTGGCCCTATTTCCCTCCATATTTTCGATATATAGATGAATGGACGAATTAGTGTTCGACATTAGTTAGGCTCATCGATTGTCAACCTAAAAGTCATAACATTCTGTATGCCTAAATGTAGAGCTTCATTAGATATTTGCGAAAAACGTCCCGAGGAAGCATTTACTAGGGTCATCATTTCCTGTATGATATGATCAAATAATGCTAATTTCTTACAAAATATCGAAATACGTCTCAGCCCCTGAACAAGTGAGAATATTGAGAGAGTTGAAAACGTAGTACGGATGAGCCAGAATAAGACTGATAAACTCCCTCATATTATATCGAACTGAACATTTTCATTTGAAGTATGTCCGAAAGAAAAACCTGCTTCAGATATAAAGTGAATGTGTCAAAAAAATTGTTTTTTGAACACGTGCATTTCAAACGAACTGAAACTTTGTGGACCACTTTGAGGTTAAATAGTATGATAACATGTTCTCAATTTTCATGGATCAGTGTCGAGGATACGCTGGTATGTTTCCATACTTGAATAGAGGAGACCGGGTACAAAAGTAACGGCGGTTCGAAAGTAACAGTCCCTCTATAGAAATAGTCTGATGGCCGAAACGACGCGCGCGACCGTTGAAGGTCAGCTTGCAATGCCTCCCGCAGTTGCAGTCAGTCGCCACGCCAGGTCCACGCAGTTAGGTTAGGTTAAAGGACGCAACATGATTTTACGCACCAAAAGTAAGTTTTTTTATATTTATTCATTTAGTGTTTACATAGTGTTAAGATAATATCAATGTGACTATTTGTCTGCTTTTCTATTGTTAGATTATCTGCTGCATGTTGAAAACTGTTTTTGTGTACCTAATACAGTTTCGAAGTACCGGCGTTTGCAATAACAAAAACTTGGTTGCATACAAAAGTAACATGACACAACGAAAGTAACATGTTACTTTCGTCCCCGTTGTACGTAGTTTTTAGTTTTAGTAGGTTTTAATGTTTTTATTGTTTCTTTGCTACAGAATGCCGCGGCAGCGAGTTAGAAAAACAGAGAGAGGTACTAATGACACAGCAGTCCATAAAAAAGCAGCAGATGAGCATTTGAAGGACAATACGAAAATAAGAGTCCTGGCAAAAAAATACAATGTTCGCCATGTCACATTATACAGGTTCATAGGAAAACTTAAAGCAGGAAATACTGATGCAAAAGTTGGCTACTGTTGCGTCAACCGTGTCTTTACTCCCGAAGAAGAAAAAGTGTTGCAGGACTATATACTTCAGTGCTCCAAGGTATACTTCGGATTGGTCCCTATTGAAGTGCAGAAGTTGGCATACGAATTGGCAATTAAATATAAAAAGAAATTCCCAGAGAAGTGGAATGAAAATCAATTGGCCAGCAAGGAATGGTTTGCTGGATTTCTAAAACGACACACAGTCCTATCTATAAGAAGCCCACAGGCAACGAGTCTGTCTCGCGCCACGAGCTTTAATATGCATAACGTTAACAATTTTTTTGATAACCTAGCAGAAGTCATTGATAGATATAAATTTCAGCCAAGAGATATATGGAATATGGATGAGACAGGGGTGACGACAGTTCAAAGACCAAACAAAATAGTTGCTCAGAAAAAAATTAAACAAGTTGGTGCGGTAACCTCCGCTGAACGTGGGAGGTTAGTAACTATTGCTGTTGCTATCAATGCTCAAGGAGGCCACATACCCCAATTTTTTGTATTTCCGTTGAAGCGATATCAAGACCACATGATACGTGAAGGCCCTATTGGATCTGCTGGTGCTGGAAATGGTAGCGGATGGATGCAAGATGCAGAGTTTTTGCAATTTTTAGAACACTTTGAAAAACAAGCCAAGCCCACTATTGATCAAAAATGTCTGCAACTGCTTGACAATCATCGATCACATATGTCCATTTTTGCCCTTGATTTTTGTAAAAGCAATGGAATCGTGTTGTTATCATTTCCTCTCCATTGCACACACAAACTTCAACCCCTGGATAGAGCGGTTTTTGGACCATTCAAAAAAATTATAAAGACTGCCACATATAACTGGATGCGAAATCATCCTGGTCGAACAATGACTGTACACTACATTCCTGGAATTGTCAGAGAAGAATTTTCTCTTGCCTTCACCGACAAAAATACCATTGCTGGTTTCACTTGCACTGGTATACGTCCATTTAATAGGAGTATCTTAACCGAGGTTGACTACGCTCCCTCTCCTGTAACGGATTGTCCTTTGCAAGACAATAACGAAATTCAACCATCAGCCATCGAAGATGATCGGACGATTGGAACGGTTGGTCTTCCAGAACTAGGACCGAGTAATCAACTCAATGATCATTCATCCAGACCTAACAATCCTGAATTACCAGCTCTCCGGGCTATACAAACCGATGCTAATCAGCTGTTAAGCGCTGCTACCTCTGATCCATCACCAAAGTCAGCACAGCCAGGACCTAGTGGGCTAAAAGCAACTTCTACACAGCTGATTCCTTTTTCACACGAAGATATAAGACCTCTACCGCGAGCTGGTCCAAGATCCGAAACAAAAAGAAAGTATAAAACACGTAAAATTGCGATACTCACAGATACCCCTGGAGGAGGAATATAACCAAAGAAATAAAGCCAAGAAAACAATATTCCAACCCCAAACAGGAGAAGGCAAAAGAACATTGCTAACTGCAAAAGGAAAAGGAAAAGGCATGGGAAAGAAAACGAAGAACCCTCCTGGAAGCAAAGGAAAGGAGAACCAGTCAGAAGAAAACAGCAATAGTTCTGATGACGAAGATTACTATTGCCTGGTTTGTTTAGAGCCATTTAGGAATAGCGCAACAAACGAGACAATGTACAATGTGGCGATTGTAAAAATTGGTCTCTCGCTGCGCGCATCAAATTCATATTACATGTGCCATAATTGCGAGTCTGAATAGATATATTCATCTCATTTTAAAGTTGATCTCATTATTGCCTATGGGCAATTATTTCATATGAAATATTAGATTTTTTGTTATGAGAAAAAATATTTTATGTTTCGTTATTATTCTGATAAATTATTTGATTTAATCTTGTGTTCCTTTTGATTATACATATAATATTGAGGACGATGAGGACGAAAGTAACAATCTTCATTTTTTTTTTGCAATATTGTGATTGTAAGAAACCCAGATATATTGAATGAAATTATACTTTACGTCTGTAGAGTATAGACGAAAGTTTTTTATGGCTATATCCATTCTTTCGAAACTATAATTAATAGCCAGGAATCAAAGTAAAAGTATAAAGTGTTACTTTTGTACCCGGTGATGAATTCGTGATGAATGATTGCAAACTTGATCATTTCGGATTAGTTTGTGATGGGCTGTTCAGTACGCCACTGTTCAACTGAAATAAATAGAATGTGTGCGGTCGAGGGACCCCTGTCAGCAACGAAGTTCCTTTACGCGGCTTGCGGTGGGTATTCTTAGGAGTCACCCTGTTAGAATGTATCACCGGTTTTCAATATGAGGTTCTCATACCCGGGCCTGGAGTAACTTTACTTTTTCTTAGAAACACCAACGAAATAAACAGTTGGATTTGAGTGAGTTGAACAATCACAGTTTTGGGAAACCTTGACATCTGGAACGCAGGATTGCTGTGCAAGAAGTTGAAGACGAAAACCTGGGAAATTTCTCCATCTGCGAGCAATATGCTCAGCGGGAACCACGAACCTTTCGAACAGTTGCTTTTGCCTAAGGCATGAACGCTCGTGAAAAGCTTGAAATCCTTCCTAACCGGCCATAAATCAAGCAGTTCGGGGTAGTCAGACCATGAGAAGTCTATATTTGAAATATGATATTCAATTTTTTACAATAATATACGGGATATCTAGATTCTTTAGCGGAGAGGTAGACAGCCATACAAATATATGTATTTAGCATAAGGGCTTAATGACATGCCAGGAACCTCGTAAGCGGATTTTTTTTATCAGTTTTTTTCCAAGAAGTTGATCTTTCAAAGGCTCTTTTTGTGAAGCCTGACCACTAATGGGCATAGTCAGAATTCAGAGGTATAATGAAGAATAGCGTATGATACACGTGTATAAGTGCCTTTGAAGCACCCGCAACGAGTTTGAGGGCACGGCGCGGAGCACGATAAAGCCGGTGTCTCACTTGGCGAGCTTGGCTTGGAGGATTGTGCTTGAAGCACAGGAGTGAGGCTTGTGCAATCTGACGGCGTGTATAATTTGACTGGCTCGTTGTCTATCAGTGACTTGCGAATGGTACACCAGCCAAGGAAGGTAGGTATTGTCCAATGCAGTAGTTATTTAGTTTACAATGGATAGTATGTTTAGCAGCGTATTAATATATATAATTTTTTGTGATTGGGTCTCATATAAATCTAAGAATTCAATTATTGCTTTTAAATTTCCCTTTATGTTAATACACAATACTCGCCGCCACCAAACTGTCTCTCCGAATGACCGCTCTCCCATCGTAGCTGACTCTGTCGACAGCCACCTTCGCGCCGTGAGACTGCTTAACAAGCCATACCGTACGAGCCATCGAGCCACACGCCTTTCATGATTGTAGAATTACCGGCATACCATGGGAACGGTCGAGCCCCCTCGAGCTTAGGCTTGCCCATTTTCGATCCTTCGCGAGTCGACCGGTCTCACGACGCGAGACTCGACAATCCTCAAGCCGAGCTCGTCAAGTCTCGCGCCGTGGGACACCGGCTTAATACTATTCCTTATATTACATCCACATATTCAATGTGAACCATTAATACAACTTCGGCATACAAAAAACATAAGAAATTTTGTCCAAAAAAGGATATAATCATCGAAACACACGTTATATAGAAATATAAAAGGAACAAAAATATCTCGACCCAACGATAATATCCGACTTCGCATAGATATCCTACCGCTCATGTACCATTTTACGTTTCCCGTAAGCAGAACAGCAGTTTGGATGGTTTCGTACACCTTCGGAATCGTATGAGCAAGAGCTAGATGCTTCTCACTCAGACTCGTTCATAATAGAAAGAGGTAGAAAGAGATAGAAAGAGATAGAAAGAGATAGAAAGAGACAGGGAGAGAGAGAGAGAGAGAGAGAGAGAGAAAGTAGCATGGAGGGGGCATAACGCTTTTTTATTACGTGACTTTTTCTACCCGTCAGCACCTACCGCAGCCGCGAAAAAGAACTTTGTTCCAAAAAAGGACATAGACTTTTCAAATATTCCTCAGAAGAAACAAACGTATTTAACGGTACTTCGATACTAACATAGACACTAATTGTAGTAGATAGATGGATAGATCTTTATTGTTTTTCAAAACATTACAGTTTTTTAACAAGTATTCCGTTTTTTTACAGATTTTATAGGGATGAAAACAGTATATAATAACAAAATATAAAACAGTGATGAGTCTATTGTGTTAGTGTTTTTATTTATAGAAAGAAAGAGAGAGATATATGAACTATAAGAGCTTATGATATTTATAACTATAGATTATTCATTCATGATGAAAAATCTCAATTTCATGATGTTGTACAAATGGTTATTTATAGTTTTTGCAGTAACAAACTCGTGAACTAGTTTATAGAAAGCCAAGTCATTTGCATCTGTCACTATCAGATAGTGAATAAAATTCAAAATGGAATATTAATTTATAAAGAGTACGCAGATTTGTCTTTAATTTATGGTAAAACAGAAGGTAATCTGCATCAGCGATTGAGCGAGAGAGGGTCATTTAAATCCAATAACCACAATTGTGGTGCGAGGAGAACGACAAGAGATAATGTTACTGAATAAGAACAAATTCTTGCTCGATTCACCGCAGATCCTCCTACCACCACTCGGGCTATTCCAAATATAATGCCAGTTTTCCAATCAACAGTCCTCGTGGTTAACAACTTGCAGAAAGTGATGGCCCTAAATGATGATGATTATGACCGCCATAGAATTTTTTGTGAAAGTTTTTTCAGAATGTATGAAAAAGCAATCAACTTTCCTAGATATGTTATATTCACAGAAGGGGCATGTTTAACGAAGAATTGATATTTAAATAGAGGGAATAGCAATTTATGGGCTGAAGAAAATACCCATGGAATGTTTCGGAAAGGCTGCTAACAAAAGTTTTCGGTTGATATTTGGGCAGGAATTGTCGACAATAATATAGTGGGGCCATAACTGCTTCCCCCTCGTTTCAAATCGTACATTGCCTGTGCGTTCTGCTGTCAGGGGGTTTCTTCCCCTAATATCAAACCTTGGCGCTTTTCACTGTTCTCGGGTTTTCTCGGGCGCCACCTTTAACTTTATAGTGGAAAAGGCCACTTTTGCTCCGGGCAGTCTCAGTGAAGAAAGACACTCCAGGGGTCAATATAGTCGTGACACTGTAACAGGGCCAGCAAGGCAGGCTTTAATTGCCTTCAACTGGGTTTCGAACCTGGGTGGCGACTGCGCACTAGATGTTAAAATTCTACTCAAAATTGTCAATGAAAGAATACGAAGAACAGGATAAACAGGTATATTAAAAATACTGAAATACAGTGAGGGCGGCTGACGGCGACCTCAAGTTATCACAACAAATGAATACATGGCAAGCACTATATAAAGAGAAAGCAAGGAGGGTGTTTTCAAGCAAGCGGGGTAAACTTAACAACCAAAAGCTCTGCGGTGGGGGGTGGGTATTGTACGGACTCGTATGCAGAAATTACCAGCACAGTATTGAAATGAATGTGTGCCTCTTACGATCATGCGCACATCGCATCTGCGGTACTTACAAACATTTCCTGATGTCTTTTACCTGATACAACATATTTACCAAACTCCGATCTCACTGCTTCGGCAAGGCCCGGGACGGTCGTGGACTGCTTCGGTCTTTGGCTCACACTCTGGATACTAGTCGGCCGCGTGGCTGCTTCTGCTGGGCTGGGCAAGCTACAACTTCTTTGAAATATGTCGAAACGGAACTACGGCCGGCTTCTCCCTCTTTTCCGAATCCCTCCTGATCGACTTATATGCGCGCGCCGTTTTGTGGACTCTGTCGTTTGCGATACAAATTATACCTTCACAGAATAATTACCCAGAATATCGGCCACCCCTCCTTCGTGACGTCAACGGCTGCTCGGACACAGTGTCATGTTCTCGGTGGCTTGGGACTGCTGTGACGTCAGCTCGGTGCGCGCGTCTCTGTCTAGACTCAACTATGCTGGGTGGCGATCGGACTGTTGGCTCGTACGTGAATGAATGCCATCCTTTGTGGAAACTTTTATCCTCGAGTTTTGCGTTCGATTCAAGTGTTTACTCCAGATTGGGGCGGGTGACGTACGATTGCTTTGTTTCAATCATTCGTTCTCCACAACCACGCTCGCGGTATTGGCGTGAGTTACGGAGGGTGTTTAGCCTATTTATCGTGTTAGGGGTGATTCACGGATTTATCACGAACCTGAATGGTAGTTCTAGACCTATTATTACTTTCAAGCGGGGTTTAATTCCTTACAGGGAGCTTTTGGCTGATAAATATAGCGGGAAAATAGTAACTTCGTTACACACCCTTCCTACTTCGGGGAAAAAGAAAAAAAACTTTTTTTTTTCTTTTTAACATGCATTCGTATGGTCAGAGGGACCTGAAAACTAACTCGTTTTGCTGTGAACATTCTCAAAACTTAGACGGCTAGCAACCTTATGTTCTAACAAAAAAAAACAGGTCCATTCGGAATATAACAGTATAGCCCGCCAGGTGCCTACCCCCCCTAATAGTCGAACTCTTTATTCGGGGTAGGTCCACCTGATACATAAATTACGGAATGAAATAAAATTAAATGTGGACCTCAAATTTTTCCAAATGAAAAACAAAATAAACTCTTGCCTGGTTGCCGGAGAGCAACAAACAGGACTACTGTGTACAATGATCATTGTTCAACAAGAAAACATAACCAGTAAAAAAAAAAATAATATAAAAAATTGTCATACCCAAATAATAAAGTAAAAAAAATCTTCCTGGATTGGATGCTGGCGTCCGCATCCTGATCCTACGGGTCTGCCTACGGCATCAATGGGTGCTGAACATCCGCATCGGGGATATGCGGGTCAGGATACGACATCAACATGGGTGCTGAACATCCGCATCGGGGACATGCGGGTCAGGATACGACATCAACATGGACATGGGTGCTGAACATCCGCATCGGGGACATGCGGGTCAGGATACGACATCAACATGGGTGCTGAACTTCCTCGGGCTGGTCTCCTCTGGGCTGGTCTCCTATGGGCTGGTCTCCTCTGGGCTGGTCTCCTCTGGGCGGGTGGGTCGGAACAGTGGCATTCCCGAGAGAGGACATCCTTCAAGCCACATCGGGAGCAAAACAGGAGGGGCTGTTTTCGTTGGCACACGGTGCGTGTGTGCCCTGGTTGACCGCAGTGCCAGCACAGCTCCCTGTTGACGGGTAGGTATAGAGTCAGAGGGGGTTCCGGAGCTGCTGGGGCGGTGGCTGCTTGTCCTGGTCTTCGGGTGGCGGCTTGATCGGCCCAGAAGGTGTTGATGAACGGCAACGGGTACGCATCCTTCATGGAGACGGAATCGACTTTCTGGAAGTCGCTGCAAAACCTCGACTCGTCATCTTTCTTTCGGACGATGACTACTGGCGAGCTCCACGGGCTTTCGGAGGGTTCTATGATGTTCTCCTGTGGCATTCTGTCAGCTTTGGGATTGAAAACTTCCTGCATCCTGGGATTCTGGGGTCGGTATCGCTGCTTTATTGGCTCTGGATTTAGGAGACGGATCCTATGTTCTACCGGCGGCGTTACCCCATGAATGTCCTCGAATGGGCGTAACTCGTCCTGTAGGAAGTCTTGCAAGTGGTCCTCTTCCTCTCTGGAAAGTGTCAGGGCCGGTCTTGGCTCAATAACTCCAATTGGAAAGCATGGTACGGGCCGAGCTTCCCTTGCAATGGGTTGGTTCTTTACCAAGATTTGGCCACTTCCTAGGTCGAGTCCAAACTGCCTTTTCCTCAATATGTCCATTCCTAGGACCATATCGGATGACAGTCCACTCAGGTGTCCAAAAGACTCCTCAAAGCGGTGTTCTCCAACTCGGATCTCCACGTGATACGTTACGGGGATGGTAACGGTTTCTCCATTGGCCAGTCGGGCGGAACTCGTAGCAGTTGGAGTTTTCGGTACTCCTAGCAGATTCCACTGCCTGGCTATCCTGTCGCCGACATAGGAGATTACGGCACCTGTGTCAATCATCGCTTCAGCGGTGCCACCGGGAATCTTGACGGAAAGATGCGGTCGGTGGTCGGTGGTAGCGATGATGGCGGTAGGTGAGGCGTCATGGGAGCGGGCTGCACGTACCTCCAGTCGTGGTTTTGGTTTTCCGGCCGTGGGCATGGGCAATCACGAGACAATACTCCGTCTCGCTTGCATCGGGAGCAGAATATCCTTGGGGCTGATTGGCATTGGCTCCTGAAATGCCCTGTCTGCCCGCATCGCCAACACTCTCGGTTTTCTTCGATGAGGCGGCGGTTGACTGGGCTGCTTTGGCTCATGACCGGCTGGGCTACTGGGCTCCTAGGGGGCGGTGTGGCTAGTTGGGCAAGCCTAGTGACCACTGGTGGGGCTGCCGGGGTCCTGTATGGTGCCAAAAGCGGGGATGGAGTCGTCCTCTGAGCTTGCTCAATCTCGGCTCGCAAAAGCTCGTACTCTCTGGCAGCTTTGGCGAATTCATGGACATTGTTGAAGTCCGTCCTTCTGATTTCTCGCCGGAATTCTGGGTGCAGGTTGCGGTACAGCCAGTTCAACTCCTGGTCTGGCGGAATTCCACCATGGCGGCGAATCATGGTCTGCAGGTCCGTGATGTAGGCTGTCATACTCTCTCAGGTTGTGTGTCCTCCTGCTGATGGCCACTTCCAAGTCAATTCGGTAGTGGACGGGGAAGAAGAAGTCCTGAAAGGCGGTGCAGAAGTCTTCCCATCTCGGCCAGCATGCCCGGTTGTTTCTGAACCAGAGGGCCGGCATCCCTTCCAGTAACTCGGGCATAGCTTGTAGGAGGCGGTCTGCGGTGATGCCTTGGGACTCTCGAATCTCCTCCAATCTCTCGAGGAAGGCGGCGGGGTCGTTGGTCCCATTAAAGGTCACTCTCCAGTCCTTCACTCTCAATGGTGCCATCCCTACACTCGTAGTAGGCGGCAGTGGGGCGGCCTGTGCTCCCACGGGGGTCCCTGTGAGCACGTTGCTCATGATCGGGTTTCCAGTGCTCGTCACTGTAATGGTGGGTAATACGGGCGGCGTGCGATTGTCGTGGTCGTCGTGGGGAACGGAAACAGGTTGATGACGGTCGGTGCGGGTGATGCTGCTCGTCCTTCTCGGAGAAATTTTATGATCCTCCTTCGCTTCTCGTCGACGGTGCCGGTTGGATCCAAGCGAAATCTAGCGAGCTCGGTGTCTAGCTCCTCTTTCCGTAGTTGATACACCCATCCGACGCGGGTGTCGTTGGGGTCACTTCCTGTACCTGGACTCAGCGGTGGTGGGCATCCGGCGGGGCTTGTGGTGGTCACTGGCACGACGATGGGGCTTCCTAGTCCTGTCGGCATCTTCGGCGAATACTTGGAACTCGTACGTCTTACTTGTCTTACAGTCGAAACTCCACTTCCTCAGTTTGCACGTCTTACTTGGTTCGCAGTCGGTACTCAACTTTCTCAGCTTGCACGTCTTACTTGGTTCACAGTCGAACCTCAACTTCTTGTCTAGTGCTCGTATCTTGGGCACCGTACCTCCTATTGACGAACGGATGGCGGGGAGCGCTTCTACGCACTCGATAATTCGTTAGGGAGGTATCGCACGGACGCCTGGCTCTCTTCTGAGCCGAGTTTGACAATCTGTCAAAGATGACAGGTCGGTAGACTTCAACGGATTTTGGTTCTATATACCCTGCGGAACCAGCTTCACGGATATCCAACTGTCTTTATCGTACGAGCTTGCTTTCTCTCTCTTCACCCACGTATCTCGTGAATGGTTAACCTGAAAAGGAAACGGATGACGGTAATCGGTTCTACACCCCCGGAAACCTATTAAACGAGGGGTCACTCGGCATATTGACTCTCTTTTGAGTCGAAGTTGACATCTGTCAAAAATGACAGGTCTCGGTATAATATAAAAACGGTCCCTGCTCGGGCGCCAATTTGTCAGGGGGTTTCTTCCCCTAATATCAAACCTTGGCGCTTTTCACTGTTCTCGGGTTTTCTCGGGCGCCACCTTTAACTTTATAGTGGAAAAGGCCACTTTTGCTCCGGGCAGTCTCAGTGAAGAAAGACACTCCAGGGGTCAATATAGTCGTGACACTGTAACAGGGCCAGCAAGGCAGGCTTTAATTGCCTTCAACTGGGTTTCGAACCTGGGTGGCGACTGCGCACTAGATGTTAAAATTCTACTCAAAATTGTCAATGAAAGAATACGAAGAACAGGATAAACAGGTATATTAAAAATACTGAAATACAGTGAGGGCGGCTGACGGCGACCTCAAGTTATCACAACAAATGAATACATGGCAAGCACTATATAAAGAAAGCAAGGAGGGTGTTTTCAACAAGCGGGGTAAACTTAACAACCAAAAGCTCTGCGGTGGGGGTGGGTATTGTACGGACTCGTATGCAGAAATTACCAGCACAGTATTGAAATGAATGTGTGCCTCTTACGATCATGCGCACATCGCATCTGCGGTACTTACAAACATTTCCTGATGTCTTTTACCTGATACAACATATTTACCAAACTCCGATCTCACTGCTTCGGCAAGGCCCGGGACGGTCGTGGACTGCTTCGGTCTTTGGCTCACACTCTGGATACTAGTCGGCCGCGTGGCTGCTTCTGCTGGGCTGGGCAAGCTACTACTTCTTTGAAATATGTCGAAACGGAACTACGGCCGGCTTCTCCCTCTTTTCCGAATCCCTCCTGATCGACTTATATGCGCGCGCCGTTTTGTGGACTCTGTCGTTTGCGATACAAATTATACCTTCACAGAATAATTACCCAGAATATCGGCCACCCCTCCTTCGTGACGTCAACGGCTGCTCGGACACAGTGTCATGTTCTCGGTGGCGACGGCTGTGACGTCAGCTTGGTGCGCGCGTCTCTGTCTAGACTCAACTATGCTGGGTGGCGATCGGACTGTTGGCTCGTACGTGAATGAATGCCATCCTTTGTGGAAACTTTTATCCTCGAGTTTTGCGTTCGATTCAAGTGTTTACTCCAGATTGGGGCGGGTGACGTACGATTGCTTTGTTTCAATCATTCGTTCTCCACAACCACGCTCGCGGTATTGGCGTGAGTTACGGAGGGTGTTTAGCCTATTTATCGTGTTAGGGGTGATTCACGGATTTATCACGAACCTGAATGGTAGTTCTAGACCTATTATTACTTTCAAGCGGGGTTTAATTCCTTACAGGGAGCTTTTGGCTGATAAATATAGCGGGAAAATAGTAACTTCGTTACACTGCCGATTCAACTTCAACAGAGTCATTTCTGTGGGGATACCTCAAATTCCTGGTGTATTCAACACCTATACAGTGCGGTTTCTAATAGTCCTCCCCTTCCCCCCCCCCTGTTAACTTTTGAACTGTTCGACGTAGAACAATGAAAAGAAAAGGTATTGTATATCACCGATACTGGTTTGTGAAATAAAAGACATTATGATTGCCCGATAGATGACGCGGGGGGGCACATCAAAATTTTAAATAGGGGTCATGTGGCACATCGTTGAAAATATAGTTCAATTTCTCATTTATCTTTCCAACCGTCCAATTGTTTTTATCATTTCGTTGATTTGTTTTTTCGCAATGTGCATTTGATATGTCAATCATAAGTGCGGATCTGAATGGTACCCTTATCTCGATAACTTTTGAACGGTTTCATATGGAACAATGGGACAACAAATATTTTGAATGGTAATACCGATCCTACTTTTGAGAGAAGAAACATTACAATAACTCGACAGAGGGCGCTGGGGGCATAATTACTTGAAAATTTCGAAAGGCAAAGAGGTCGAGTTGCACACCATTGAAAAAGTAATTCAATTATAGTTTCAATCATGGTTGTTCTACGGAATCACAATTTCGATGAGTAACACTGAATATGGTCAATAGAGGAAGATTCACTACTTAATTGATTTTTAATTTTCGAAATCTTTTCAAAGCTTATTTAGGTAGAACTTTTGAATCCATACAGTAACAAAATTGAAGCGGCCGATAGTTGAAGAAAATCCATATTGAAGTAAACGAATGACACTCAATTCACTGAGGCCCGATTTCACCACAAGACAGATAAACGGCGTTTTCATAAACTCCGTTGCCACTAAACTCAGATTTCAATCTTGATAAACCTCGATCCAGTTTCACCGACACAAACAGACGAAAGTTAAACCGAGTTTATTGGAACTTAGTTTAAGGACAGTCAAAAACTGGCAATATTGTAAAATATGTACGTTTCTGTCATTTTTGCATAGATTTCGTTGTTTTGTAGAAGAGCCAAAGCCAAGTTACAATATAACCTAATAAATAATAGTTAAAAAAACTAAAAAACACGCTTTTTATAGAAAACAAGACTAAAAAAATTGAAAATAAGAAAAAACTGTATTTTATTTAAAGAAAAGCGTGGGGTGCATGGTATCGCCTTAGCCAACAATTACCTGTGATCTGAGACATTTCTTACTTTACTGCCCTAGGTATGTAATGTACTATATAATTATTGATACCATGCACCCCACGCTTTTTTTTAAATAAAATACAGTTTTTCTATTTCAATTTTAGATGGTTTCTATAAAAGCCTGTTTTTTAGTTTTTTTTAAATTATTATTTGTTTCCTACTTTTTAGTGTGGTTTATTTATAAAAGCGTGTTTTTTAAATTTTTTTTAAAACTATTATTTTTATTATTTTTTTTGCAAATTAGGAAATGGAATAATTTTATCAAATTAGGTAATCATAATCTCCGACCCCAAAAACCCCCACATATAGAATAGAATCAGACCATAATCACAAAACTCGGCCGTCATTTTGTAGCCGCCATCTTGAATTTTTCAATTTTTACAAAAGAATCATAATATTCGACCCCGAAAACCCGCACATAACAATTTTGAATAGAATCAGACCCTAATCACAAAACTCGTCCACCATTTTGGAGCCGCCATCTCGATTTTTTTCAATTTTGACAGAAGAACATAATTTCCGACCACGAAAACCCTCAGATACCAATTTTGAAGCGAATCGGACCATAATCACGAAACTCGTACGCCATATTGAAGCCGTCATTTTTTTTTTCATACAAAATTTTTTCAATGCATTGTCACCAGAATTATGTACACTTGCCAAATTTCAAATCATTCGAGCGTCTGGAAGTGGGTCAAAATCGCGCCCAAAGGAGTCGGTTACAAACAAACAAACAAACAAACAAACAAACAAACAAACAAACAAAGATACAAGTGAAGCTAATATAAAGCGTGTAAACTTGCCAAATTTCAAATCATTTGGACGTCTGGAAGTGGGTCAAAATCGCGCCCAAAGGAGTCGGTTACAAACAAACAAACATACAAGTGAAGCTAATATAAAGCGTGTATAAATTGAGAACCGATAACTTTCGTGTTCGGCTCATGTTTTGTGATATGTTTGTGGTTGTTCGGTGTTCAAAGTTTAGTTTTTAAAGAAACTCGATAAAAGTGACAATGTATTGCTTAGATTAAAGCTACGTTGCAATAGGCACTTTTGTAGAGCATGTAATCCTGAGTAAATCGCGTTCATTTAATATGTCTATAAGGGCAAATTATTGCCTTGGTCTCTCATATTTCTATTTTTACAAAGCATATTACATTGTTTTGATGTCTGATTTGATTGTGAAGTTTGTTCAATATGTAGAGAATACAAATTTTGTAAGCCGAAACCTAGTCACAAAATCGTTATCGTCCAGACTATGAAAATCCAGCGATCTCAACGAGCGACTATCACTGACTTCAGAAGCTAACAAATATGCCCTTCTCATTTTTGCAAATTTCAATTTGAACCATAAACAAATATGTCATAACCACGAAACCAAAAACTATGTTAACCTTACTCTTCAAAACGAACTTAAACGAAGTTTAACTTCCTAACTGGCCAAACTCAGCCCGTTTTAAGCGGAAACGCCGTTTAGAACTGAACGCGGTTTATAGTTCCTGGTGAAATCCAATATGACGTGTAGATAGCTCAATCTTTAATTTGAACAAAACGCGTTTAAAGAGATGGGTGAAATTGGGCCTAAATGATTGTCACTAAACTGGGTTTACAGAACCTCGACACGTGTTTCGCTATACAATAGCCTTTTATAGCCATTTCATTGTTAGAAGAAATTGTTGGATGAATATATTGGATCACTCTGTGTTTGTTTTATATTTGACAAAAGATAAGAAACAATATAGAGATGTCATGTATGATATTTTTGTCAGTTGTAGTTGTACATTTTTCTCCGAATAAAACTTAAAGCTGCTTTGCTATCTGATTGTAATTCACTGGAAAACTATATAAATCTAAGATTCATGAGATTATACCCAAATAATACCCAACTCATTTATTTTTGATGAACATGATTATAAAGGCTATCATCGGATTTAGTAAACTGAAATTTTTTTGACAGTTCTAACAACCATTAAAATTTTGTCATTTGTTGTCATATGAAACAATTTCGCCCAATCATGTCAAAATTACACTGATAATTGCATTCAGTGCAATTATCAATCACTATGATAACACGATTGAGTTTGACAACTTCATTCCAAATAAATTTCAAAATGTCACGTTTTGGCAATGCGAATGTTCAGAGTATAAATGCGCTAATCAAAGCAAACATTCCCAGAAATACAACCTACAGTCACAAATATATTTGGGGAATATTTATGAAATTTTGCTGCGTACGAGAATATGAATTAAATGAACATAGAAGCTTAGAAGAATTGGCGTTGATACCAAAAGATTGGGCGGTCAATATGAGAAAGAAAGACGGGACCGAATTTAAAGAAGCAACGGTGAAGACTATGTGGAACGTTTCGTGCAAACTTTTGCAAGAAAAGTACTATACTAACTATAATATTATGATTGACTCGTTTAACAATATAGTATTCGAACCATCCCGAGATACCCGCGATGCAATCAGGAAGAAACTATATTGCAGATCCATGTAAACGTAAGTCCAGTTCAGTTTCGTTGAATTTGTCCTAAGTTAACAAAATAATATTGCTATGGTATGAAAATACTCCTGAAAGGTCTAATGCATGAATTCTAACATATTGCTGCTGTAGAATTAGCATGGCGAGGAGGAGAGGCAGTTTCTTGTCTGGTGGATTTTTTTCAAATCGAGAAAAATAACGATGACTCCAACAAATCGCATTGAATACAATCCAGTGTTCAGTAGAACGTGCCAAGGTGGTTCTAAAAGCTGTACAAGTAGTAAATGGTTGGTTTCCAATAGTGAAAGATAAAGCTGCCCTGTATGTCTTTTTCATAAACTGATATCAAAACGAGGCGACAAAATTACCCCACCACGACTGTTCTTAAAACCAAATCGACACTGGAAAAATGAAACTGACAAATGGTACGATAATGTACCTGTTGGAAGAAATACAATAAATGGATGGACTGAATCTGCTGCTGAGTCAATTGGCTTGAATGTGAAGGACAAAAAGATAACAAATGACTCGAGTAGATCAACTGCTGTTAGCGAATTGGCAAAAAGTGGTGAAGAAAAACAACAGTGCTGAAAATTACTGGTTATAGCAATCAAAATTCTATAAAACCATATTTAAATCTCGATCAAGAACACCACAACAAGATCATAAATATTATGCGTGGTAATAGATCTACTATAGTAGAGATCAGCAACGAATCTAATGTTAAGTTAAATTTTAATAATTGTACTTTCACTACCTGTATTTTTGATGAATAAATAAATGTTTCATTGTGTTGAGTTATAAATTTTTTTGTCAAAAAATTTTTCGCCTATTATCCCTCGGACATTGACGAATGCCTCATAATTTTATGACAAATTTCTCAAGCTCGTTGCTTGAGGAACGAGCTTTTGATTGTCATTAAATTATCTTGTCTATTATCAATGTCCTAGGGATATTACTACTGATAATCAACCAGTATCCTAGAAATGCCCATTATGAAATTGGTCTATGTTTAAGAATTTCTAATGCATCAATGACTATATCACTACTAGTATCAGTGATATCATACAATACTTTTTTTTCATTGTTTTACGTCAAACCGTTCAAAAGTTATCAGGGGCTACACGAAGCCGCACTGTAGAATATGTGGAAGAATAACCTACGAAGGGTTTTAGCAAGATGTTAATCCAGGATACCCTAGGGATTTTCTGAAGCGTAGGATAGTCGATGATAAAGAAATTCCCATTATGTATTCAACAGAATAGTGGCCCATTTGAATATTTGCTCTGAATGTAATTTTAGTTTATATGTACTGTACCCAATGAACCAATCACCCGTTATAACTATGAACGTTGATATGCATACCTACACAATAATTATCAATTGTGTTTTTTATTTTCAGACTGGATGATATTTTCCTTCATTATTCACTTCGAAATAATATCAGGTATAATAAAAACTTTTCAACAAAAAAATAAACCTACAAAAACAGAAACTGAGAAGCGAAAAATAAAATAAAACTTTTTTTTCTTAATAACTAAGCTCCTAAACGAATGTAAGTAACTAAATATCATTCGGTGCCAAACAAATTAATTACATAGAGCTTAAAATGATGACAGCAGGATGCGCGGTGGCGGTACGTCGGAAATAGCCGAGCGTTCCCGAAGTTAATATCAGCGAGACAGCTACCCGAACGGACACACACGTGAGGACACACGTCGTTGCGAGTAGTGGTGCGGAACATACCCAGCCAACAGGAAAATCGTGCAAGGCACTACACCAATTAGTATCAAGATTGGGGATTTTTCTGGCGGAGAAAGTAATTGCATTATGCATCATTCCAGATATCGAAAGTATGGTACGTATCTACGGCCAGTTATAGAAAAATTGATGAAACCACCCGCAGGTGGATACTCAATGCTACAAAACCGATAAGTTCAGACTGGTATGTTTGAAGATACCATGCAGTTTAAAACTGCCAGAGGTACCTCACAGGGGGATATTATCTTATATACTGTGGACCATGGTGCTGTATGATCTGCTGGTATCTCTAAGCAATCAAAAATATCACTTCTAAGAGTATGCGGATGATATTGTTGTCCTCATACAAGGAAAATGTGCCCAAACTACCTCTGAGCTGATACAAAATGCACTGAAAGGAGTAGAGGAAAGACAGAGCGAAGCCAAACCAAACTACACTCGCTCTCTTGAAACAATAAAAAAACATAGAGGGTATAAAACTACCCAAATTCTTCGGTAAAGCACTACAAGGTGGCTAGGCTATCACGTCAAATACTGTTCTAGATAAGAAACTAACCTAGAACCAACATTTGCAATATGTAATAAATAAGTGAAAAACGTCATTTATGACTTGCAGAGGAGCTTTCAGCAAAACATAGGGATTGAAAGGATCTTAAGGCCCAGGGTAATAACCAAATCAAGCTCCAATATTACATATATACATAGTGAGGTGCTACGAGGATCAATCCTTGGCCCAATTTTATTTTTGCTATAAATACAGCCCTTAATATATCAAGAAAATTCACTCAATTCGCTGGTGATACTATTATTTTATGGCACCTCAAGGATGAAACTGATCTACATCGGATCATCAGCAATGGCATACAGATAGTGAAAAAGTGATGTGACTCAAATTTCCTCACATCAACACATTAAAAACCGAGAAATTTCCTTAAATAATTTAAAAAAAATATAATTTGGGGCTATACATTGAATGTGGACTGAAATTCAATGACTATATAAACAAACTATAGAAAACGTTGTTTTCTGGTTGCTATGCCTCAGAATGGCATCAAATGAGTTGTGATATTCAGGCAAAATCAGTTTATTATGCTTTGATAGACTTGCAACTAAGGTATGTTATATCCCATTTTGGGGAGCATGGTCTTTGTTCAACAAATACTTTCTCCGAGAAAGGAGCCTATGAAAACCAAAATTTCGAGACTCATACAGACTACACACAAATCATTGAATGCAAGATATTCAACCAGTTATGATAAATATAAAGGGATTGGTACCTGGAGTTATTTTCAGGAAAGAAGTCTGTGCACTACTTTCTTATAGACCTTATTATAGTTTGGAGGAATATTCCATGAACTTACTATTCAATAAATATAGAGAACTCAATCTTTCAATTAATTTCGACATATCTAAATTATTTTTTTTCAGGTGTTTTGCCTCAACGATCGATTTCGTATAGATTAAACAGACGAGGTCGCCGGAAAATGATATTAAGAGCCTTATCTGTGACAGTGATAGTGAATTGCTTTCCGGTACTGTCATAATGTCACATTTCTGAAATAACTCACTTCGTGAGCATGTCAACATCTCCTTCTATGCAACTGTAGAATAAGGTATATACAAAACTCTGCTTACAATAAAAACTGATGCAGTGGGTCTCGATTTGTGTTTTTATAGATTCACATTTACACGTACGACATCATATACTCTTTTATCATTTGAGCTACCTGTTTGTGTATAGTTAAGCTTATCGTTATGAGCATTCCATTAATTCACAGTTAGGGATTCAACCATTAATTCTTATTATTATTATATTGGGTGTGTGTGTATTGTTACTTTACTTTATTGTTATTTTACGGCTGACTCCGCACTGTGTCGTAAATAAAAATTGTAATGTTACTAATTATGACCTGATGCTTTGTCAATGAGAATCCAATTCTTTGAAAATGAAGTATATTTTGATTGATTGATTGACATATGTCTCATTTCTGTGGTAGCCAAAAACAAATCACAGACAGGCCAAAAACAACCCAAGGAAAATCCAGAGGCTTGCCTGTCTGTGCATTAATAGTGCTACGAGAAGCACATTTACCGCTACTTTGGAAATTATCCTGAACTTTCCATCCCTGGATTTGATATTCATGTGAAAAGTGAGGATTAGCGCATACAGACTAAAACAGGCAACTGGAGAACCTAATCAGAAATGGGGCATTCTAAAATTAGTCATGCAGTCCACATTGCCAATCTGACATCAGACTACATGATCCGCATAATAACCGGCTTATTAACTGAAAACTGCAACCTGAGAAAACACCTGCATACTGTGGCAATACGAAGAGAAACCGTGGAACGCAGAGTATGTGGAGAGGAGGAGAAAACAGACTCTCACGTCATCTTCGAAAGCGACGCTCTAGAAAACAGACGCAGATGTTTGGGACAAATCAATCCAGAAATAGGCATAGTGAAGAGCCTAGGTATCTTGTAAAAGACACAGGTCTACATAGCTAGGAACTTCTGACGATTGATCAAGAGAATTGAGTCATGCAGGTCTCAGTGTAAAGGGAATACCGGAAGAAAAGCCCGTTCTCTTGCTCAGTTTTCAATACTCTTCTTCATTTCTCGTTCTCGACTATTTGATGACTATTCTGTTTTATCAGTCGCAGCGTTCCCATAAAATGTATTTTTGAGGAACAATCACACCAACAATGCGTACAGCTTCTTCTTCTATGGAAATTGTAATGAAATTTGAACACATCTTAAGCCATTATGTATCCACTTTCGCGTCTAGGCATATACGGAGTTTCCAGTTGGGACATGTCAGAATAAAATAGATAAAAATTTAAATCAGGAAACAATTATTAAAAAAAAAACTACGTAAAAATCACCAGGTGCTGCCTGGATGTGAGTGAAAAGAAGTGTTTCAATAATATTGCAGAAGACCAAAGAAAAATTTTGGATACACCTTTTTGGAAATTATCTACTAAGGAGAGCAAAGCATTTATTCTGAATACCTGCAGTATGAACTACTGAAAGTGAAAGCAAATTTTAACATAAGTGCAAATGATCACATGGTAGAAGTATGTAAGACATTTTTTCCCACCACACTAGGTTACAAAACAAAACAATGACCAAGTTTTACATGATACCTTAAACAAAACTCTCAAATACCAACTATGTATATCCTCAAGCAGATCAGCGAACACAGTCCGCCAAGAAGAAAATAAATTATGATTCAGTAGAGTCATAGAGTCCTTTCAGCCATATATTTCTCAGTATTGTTGAGTTTTTAAAATTAGGTGTATAATAATGTTGTACATGTTTTTTTTTTCTATTTTAGGCTAGGGCATGCACCAAACCGGAGGTATATTCCCAGCGATATTTCCATCTCTGTAATGTGCAAGACGTTTGAATTACCCAGACATGAAAGTTTGCGTATTGGCAAAAACATTTTTTTTGCATCATTAGCACACGAGGAGTGTAAACAATGCCAGAAATCCAACCTTTACGGTCATCAAAAAAAAGATTTGCAAGAAATCTTAAAAAAATGTACTCCTTGAAAGAAGCACATTGATCATGCCAGAGTCTAGAGAGTTATAAGTACCAAGAACACACCCAAACTAATTTTGAAAAAGAGACTGTTTGTTTTTTCGTAGACACGCAGAAGGTGATTTTGTTGCATAGGGTCGATAGGTTTGAAAAGTATCTATTCATTAAAAGACTTATAATGGAAGTTTGGGTCTATTAAGTTATCTTGAACGATGGAAGATAGTAACCAAAGTTTATCTTTCAGTCGCAGTTGATTCCACATCTGAAATTATGAAGAGGATGTTCATGATTTCGAACAAATCAAGGCTTTTGTTGTTTTGTGGAATGAAGCTATATCGGGCAGGGACAAAGAATACATTATGAGCAGTTTGTATACATTCTTGCTCAAATAATTCTTTGCTAAGTAACTGTTCTAGCCAAAATGAGAATTGGCGTTTCCTTTCTCATTTGGTTGGGGTAATTAATTCCTTTAAAATATCCCCAAATTAAATAGTTGTTAATTTTTTTGAGCCAGGACACACAATCATTTAGGCAGATAGCTTCCACCATCAGGTGGAACTGTCACTAAAAAAATAGCAAGGTGTTCGATTTCAATGATTTTGTAGAGGGCGTGCAAAAAGCACAAACATCAAATACAGTAGTAAAAGTTATGTCCCATCAAGACTTTTACAAATGGAAAGATATTAAATCTGAGGCAAAAGTAGAAAAACAAGAACAAAGAATATATTTATCTAATATTGTCCAAATAAAAGCAACTCATGGAATATTTTTTCACATTCTAAATCGTCTAATTCGAAAAAATTTACTTTTTATGTAAGAAACTGAATCTAAAGGTTTTCTCAAATCAAAAAAGGACGCTAATTTGAAAAATCTTAGTGAAATTATGCCCGAGAACCGAAAGAGTTTTTGGATCAATTCGCCAGAAATTCCGTTTTATTTAAAAAGTTAAAATATTCTGTAACAAGCGCTTCTTGTTCTTCCTTGCACACATACGTCATTATTGTTAGCCAAAATGCCGTATGTGATTTTTTAACAGAGTTTGTTATCAATTGGGTTTTTATACCAATCCTAAATAAAAAGTCTCATTTGTTTTTTTTTAATCCCAAAACACTAAAAAAACTTTAAGATATACAGTGCGTTCATAAAGTGTGGAAACGCTCTATTATGTTACGAGTTAATTATTTTCGGAGGTAAAGCTCGAACAGGTCGATTTTTTATTTTAGTTTTCAACTTTTTTAACAAAGAAATTATTTTTACTTTCACTACCTTAACAAGATATGACATCATTGAAAAAAAAAATTAAATGGAAGGGGTATTTTTTATACCAAAATTTGAGAGCCCATATTTTTCTGAGTTCAACCATACCACATATCGATGGCCTAGAATGGTAACCACGTAACTCAAAAAATGCAAACTTTACAGGAGAAGCAAAAACGTACCAGTTATTTAAAAGTAATGATACTTACTCAGAAGTCAGTACCTAAATTTGTTTTATTTTATAACAAGTATGCATAATACCATCAAATGTTAAAAGATACGAGCTTATCCATAATAATAACGTATAAAAGTTATTCAAGTTATTTTGAGTATATTTCCGAACCTCAAGTAGGCTATGAAAATATCTGAAAGCCCTTAGCAAACAGACCATTGCATATTAAATTGATTTGTTGTGTAGCATATCGATTTATAAGTCTTCAATATCTTTCTGAAAAATATACCCTGAAAAAAATAATTTGAAATTACGATATAGGTACGTCAGAAAAATAGCGAATAGAAGTTTTGATGATCTTAGGTTACGGCGATCGCGAAAGAAGTATGGCGCAAGTATGCGACATCTTTAATGAAATAAATATCCTGATCGAGAACCAATAAGCAAATCGCAAAGCAAAGCCTAAGAGTGGTAGATCTACCGTTACCTTACCATTCAATCAAATGTATTACTTGGAATAAAAAAAGACTTATAGTTCAATTATAACTTCATCTGGTAACAATGAGATCTTCGCCAAATACATCCATATAAACTTAAACTCAAACATGAACTTAATGAAGACGACTTCGATAGATGCATGAAGTTTTTTGAAAATATGCAAGAAGTGTGTAATCAAAATAATGGCTTTGAATTTAGTGTCTTATTTTCTGACGAATCAACTGTTTGTATAAACGGTACTGTGAATTCTCAAATTTGTCGTTACTGGCAACATAAAATCCAAAAGTAACTGTGTGGGGCTGGGATTCTTAGGAATACCATTGTAGGACCATCTTTTTTTTGAGGTACTGTGACGAGGGAAAAGTATTTCTGAAATGTAGCAAACTGATGTAGTTCCATATCTAACTGCAACATTTCCAGACATCAATCATCCTGGTCAAATAGATTGTACTATTGGTCCACATTATGCTCTAGTGGTTTGAGATTTTCTGAATGAAACCTTTCCAAATCGCTGGTTTGGACGATGCGGTCACATTGAATGGCCTGCTAGGTCCCCAGATTTGACTCCTATGGATTTCTTGTCTGGGGTTACTTGAGAAGAGAAGTATACATAAACCGACCTACCAATTTGAAAGACGTTACAGAGAGAATTCGAACTGAAATTTAACGAATTGTCAATTGTCGATGTTTTGTCAAACGTAACCCAAGGATTCATCAGATATTGTCAACCAACCCAAGAAGCCCAATTCGAGCATTTGTTGTGGATATGTCATTTGTTCATTTTTACTGACTACTTTTAATATTTTCGTTGCAAACTAAATAATGAAATGAATGTTAAGAAATATGACCCCTGATTTCTTTATACTCAGTATACTGTAATTTATAGTGTTACATATGACGTATGTGGTATGGTTGAACTCAGAAAAGTGTGGGCTTTTAATTTTTGATATGAAAATACAGCCTTTTAAAAAAAAAATTATCGATGACGTCATATCTTGTAAGGTAGTAGAAGTAAAAAAAAATTTTTTGAAAAAAAAGTTGAAAACTGAAATTAAAAATCGACCTTTCCGAACTTTACCTTCGAAAATAATCAACTTGGGCATAATGGAGCGTTTCCACACTTCATGAACGCAGTGTATAACGATGTATTCTTGTGTTTTGGGGGGCCACGATTGGCAAAGATACCTTTATAAAAATTTTTTCAAGTCATGTTTCGATGACGAAACCAATAGGTAGTATTTCTATTGAAATCTACCCAATACCAGCAGTTCGATAGTTTATATATTTATATATATAGTAGATTCAAAATGGCAGCTCCATCTCTCTATTTCATACCAATATCGGCAAACAACAGGTTTCATTTCATTTACAGCTTCATAAGCTCCCCAACTTTCATTCGAGAAGTGTTTCTCTGAAATGTATCCACAAAAAAAAATCGCTGTAAATTAAAATTCATGAGCTTTAATAATTGTTGCTTGCCCTGTATGCTCCTTTCATCGCTCGTGTCAATTAGATACTATTTGAGTTTTCCTTCCGCCGACAAAGAGAATATCATTGTATTTTAACATTTCCCGAGTTCAAAGTTAAACTATATAAATAAATATTAGTTATATTCGTTAGCTTGATTGATGGCAATTTCAGAATCAATAAATATATTCTGAAATCTACCTTTCCGACAGGTCATCGGGTTTTTCAACTTGGTCATTCCGGCGTCGCCCACTCATTATTTCAAATTTGTGTAGTTGGAAGTTTCATAGGATTTTAGTAACGACTGAAACTTGACCTAATCAGCGTATCATTTGAGTCTTTAACGATATAATTGAACCTTTACATAAACATAATTTGAACATATTGACAGGCAACATATTGTTCTCCCAGTCTAAAGGGCCCCACTCACGATCAAATTCCGCAGTACGATTGAATCGTATGCGATTGTGGTACAATTTTGTTGGAAATCGGAAAGGAACATACACATTACGATTTTGCGGTACTAGTTTAATTTTTGAATGATGAAGATGTCCAATGAAAATATACTTTTAGCAGCTCTTGCGTTTTGTATAACCGAAAATAAACGAAAAAATAAAATAAAAAACGGAGGTGGTGGTGCAAAAATTGGTTATTGAAAAGACACTCATATAGTCACCTTAATTTATTAGAAGAATTGCTACTGTATCCAGAGGCATTCATATGCTTTATACAAATCAAAGACGTCTCTTAAAAAGTTCTCGCTATATGATGCCATCATTGAAATTAAAATTCATCAGCAAATAATTTGTTTTGCATTCAAATCGTACGATTAAAATCGAATGATATCATACACTGTCAAATAAACCATCAAACCAACAATGCCGTACTGCTGCAAACTGATGGATGGCGAAAATACACGATCAAATTGTGTTCAATTTTATCGAATTTGACAAAATCGTACAGCGTAGTTGAATGGTGAGTGGGGCATTAATGCTTGAACGTTCGTACAACTTAATTTCGAATTTTCAATGTTTTCTTTTCAGTTCCAGTGAAGATAACGCTTTTTATCTGCATGTCCAGAAAAACATGTTAACCTGGCACAAAAATAATTATAAAATATACTCACCCTCAACAACATATCATAGGCATTTCAGTCAAGTCCAAAAAGTACAGAAACATGCGTCACGGAACTTACCAGCATGGTTTGGTTCATCTGGCTGATCACATTTCTCTACCATTCAGTGTGAAAATGGTACCTATAAAAATGAGTCTAAAACTTTTATCTTATCAGTTCATTTACAAAGATATAACTAGATTAGAATTCCTCATACGATGTATGATGTGGAATGACCTTCAGAACAATAAAATGGATGATTCAATCCATAATGCAAAATTTTGAAAGGAGGATAGGTAATGGTTCAAAATTTACATAAAATAAATGAGAATATTTCGACCTTTTCATTCATTTCATTGGAGACATCCAAGCATATACACTATGTCCCTGGTATGCGTAGTATGAACCAAAATGAAATTGAAAACATTTATCATTTTTATTCGATTCACCAATTTCGAGATTTCTGTCAATAACTCTAAAACCACTGAAGCAATTTCGATGAAATTCGGGAAGTGATTTGACAATATATTGAGGTAGTATTCAAATCTTGTGAGGATGTTGAAAAATTCATTTCTAAGGAAACGACGATAATTTCATCAGTATAATATCAAACATCAGGAAGTTTCTTAATCAAAAACATCGAAATTTCTAGAGGAATTCTGATTTCAACAACAAATCCTATGTATGAAAACTACGAATAACAATATATTGAAGGTACATGAAAATCATAGAATGGTTATTCTCCGATTTTTTTTTTTCATATGTAACACTTAGTGGTCACTTGCATTGTTGAGTATTATCTCAATCGATCTCATTATTCATTTGCATAATTTGGGCATATGGGTATTGCGTGAAAAACCTCACGTCTTTTTCAAAACGACTAATCGTGCATATCCGGTGACAATGCCTATATCTCCTTCACTTATCAACCGATTTAGATGAAATTTTGTACATAGATATAAGACCCAATTTCGAATTGACAGACATATGGAAACAAAATGGCCGACTTCCGGTTTTGCCAGAATAGCCACCTACTTCAATTTTTCGAATGGAACACCCTGTATGTTTGTTTTTTTTTCGGATTCTACTGCTCAAATTACATATGACAGTGTTGCCAACTTTCCATTTTACAATTAAAAAAAATTATTTTCCCAATTTTGGTTTAGCCCAGGAGGCCTTGATCAGGTTAAAATCTATACTAATTTACACCAGCAACTCATAGAAATAGTCATTTCATCGATAAGATTCAATAAAAAATCCTACAGCAGGAATTGAAATTTTCTGAACGCATTTTTAACGAAAAAATCGTTTCTTTCAAATTGTACCTACCGAAGGCCATCTTGCCATTATAGAGAATTTATTACGAATCAACGATATACACTTTCTTTTTGTTCAAAACTAAAAAGATCAATTATTGAATTGGTACAATATTTTATACGATGCCTACAAATTTCAATAGTTATCCATTTACGTTTGTGAAATGAAGTAACCGTGGAATCATGGAAAAGAGTAGGCGATTATTGTCATGTCAAAAGTGAAATACCAATTTTTGAAATGGAAAATAATAATCGTTATTCTCGAAACGACCAAATCGATATGATATTGATATACGGAGAATGTAGAAGAACGCTGACAATGCTAGTATGCTAACGCTGTTCATTATCCGTTAAGACGGCCCATCGAGGACCTATTTCAGGAAATTGGAAATGATGCTGAGAAAAGAACCAGCTGCCCCAAACAACATCTACTTCATCGTCAGTGAAGAAGGGGAAACTAATGTTTTAGCATATATTCATTTTTCTACATATTCCTCAGTGCCAGAATTGAAAATCAGCAGGAAAAGTGCCAGAAAAGTATTGAAAAAATATAAATATCGCGCCTATAGATACAGTTTGCATCAGCATCTATATGAAAATAACCCAGAACGGAGACTAACTTATTGTAATTGGCTTTTGCGTCATCATGATTCAAATAATGGTTTTGTCTCGAAGATAGTGTTTACAGATGAGTCTGAGTTCACGAATAATGGTATGTTCAATAGGAATAATACAAGGAATTGGGCTCAAGAAAATCCTAGGTTGCTGAGGGAAGGTAATTTTCAAGAAAGATTTGAATTTAACGTCTGGGTAGGAATCATAGGGACAAGAATCATTGGACCAATTCTTTCCGACGGGCCTTTGACGGGCCAAAGATATCTACAATTCTTAGAGAACGATATTCAAAATAATATCAACGAGTTACCTGAGAACATCGGGGAAAATATGATTTCTCAGCAGGATGGTGCAGGATCACATAATGCTAATATTTTTCGGCAATATTTTAGTGATACCTAGGGCAGAGATGGATTGGAACAAATGATCCAAATCAGATGGCCAGCCAGATCGCCCGATTTAACCCCAATTGATTTTTATTTATGGGGTCACATAAAATCCAAAGTATACTCGAGTAGACCAACTTCTTTGGAGAATTTGAGAGATAGAGTTGAGCGGGCATTTCAGGAAATTCCTGCGCACGAACTGATAAATGTGATGTACAATGAATAGAACTAGTCTATGTGTTAGGGAAAACGGGCAACACTTCGAACATATCATTGGTCATTAATAAATAAAATGACTTCTCGATGGTTGTGAAACTCTTCTATGTGAGTAATAATTTGTACGTTGAATGTTTCACTGTTTCAGTCGTTAGATTTATTGAAACAGTTTGATTATATTGAAGTTATCTTTTCTGTTATGGGTTTATGATCATTAAATATTGTCAAGTCGATTATTTTTGTTAATTCATTGTTGCCATTCTGAAGTAAAAGAAAAATTTGGCAACACTTTCGTATGTAATTTGAGCCGTAAAATCCGAAAAACATCAAACATACAGGGTATTCCATTTGGAAAAACGAAGTTGGTGGCTATTCTGACGAAACCGGAAGTCGGCTATTCTGTTTTCATATGTCTGTCAATCCGAAATTGTGTCTCATATCTATGTACAGAACTTCATTCAAATCGGTGATAAGTGAAGAAGATATAGGCATGCCCTAGTCCCATTGTCTCCGGTATAGGTATATGAAAACTTTCTAAAACATTTTCGCCGTTCGCGAATAAAAGGTGAAATATCATGTTTTAGGTAGCATAATCATTAGTTTTTTAATCAAAAACTTCTCACTTCTCATATTTCAATGGAAAGGCGTGCTAGTTCTTGGCCCAATTTCATCTTCATATTTTATATCAGTTAAAATTCTCTTAGAACTTCTCCCAAGTAACATCAATTGTGGAAACAACCCCAACGTTGTGTAAGCAAGATGAAAGGATGGTGAAAAGGGGAAATTCTGAATGCTCAACTTCAGAAGCTCTGCTGAAAAAAGTGGAAGTCATTAAAACAAATGTATAAGAATATGTTTGGGCTACCTTACATCTACACCCATCACAATATTAGAAGCAAAGAGAACCTTCATTGGACTTGAGAAGATAACTTCTGAGTGACAAATTTGTCACAAAAAAATTGGCAAAAATCCCCAACTTATTGAGCATACTCCATGAACTTACCGTCCTCATACTCACTCATCGATATTGGTAATGGAAAAAGATGTCTTCTATTAGTAGAAAGTTTCGCCAGGTCATCAAAGTATGAAGAAATAATCCACAGGAAAAATAACCTACCATACTTCAACGAACACTACGGGGTAATATCCCACGAAATGGGTGTCCACTATATAGAAGAAAGAATAATACATGAGTTTATAAAACATATCAATGAAAGATGGCCTAACGCAGATTTCATTCACAGAGATGGATCAAAAACATCCGAAAGTGAATATATCGCATTCTACCACTCTAACATCAGCACCTATACCTACAAATTACCGAAGGAGGCATCAATTTATACTGAAGAAATGACAGCTATACTAATAGCAATGCAACAACACAACATACCCACCAGTCTATTAGTTTTACAGACAGCAAGAGTTCGGTAACAATCTTCGTAATATCCAAAACCATAAGCAGTTTTCTGTATTGGAAATTGAGATTGCCAAAATCCATAAAGAAATCGTTTCACAAAATAGAAAAGGTAGATGTAGTTTGGGTGAAAGGTCGCTCCGGCATAAAAGGAAATGTCATAGTTGATCAATTGGCAAAACAAGCAACGTTAACAGGAGAACAACATTCTCAACATACCATACCTTACTCGGACTTGAACCGAGTCTATAACAAGAATTAGAAAGAACATGGCAGAATAAGTTCACCAATTCTGAAACAGGCCAAAGCTTCAAGTGTCTGTTTCCCAATATTACTGGAAATACATGGTTCAAAGAGGAAAATGATAGGAATTAGGAATTTCATTAATATATTGAATAGAGTATGGTCAGGCCAGTATATACATTTAAAATTGCCCTAGCCGAAAATCCTAATTGTCCTTGTGGATGGTATGGTGATCTTAACCATATAATTCTGGAGTGCCCACTCCATTCTATAAGTATGAACAAATTGTACTCTGAATTAAAGTCCCTTAAAATATTCCTACCAATCAACCTAAATTATTTATTGTCACTCGATAATAGGAAAACATATAAAATTATAATTAATGATATAAAAAGATGTAAAATGAAACTGTAATGCATAACCGTATAAATACTAATGCAAATATTCTAACCAGATGTGAAATACAAATTGTAGGAAACACTGCAGAGCGAAAAAATAAGAAATGAAAAAGTTAGAAAGAAAAAAAAATAATCGAGATAGAAGCAGGAAAAATTAAAGAAAAAAACATAAAAAACACCTGCATAAATGTCTGAGTTCAATTCAGAAGGTAAAAAAGTCTGGCTAATTGGTATAGCCCAAAGCCAAAATTCAATCACACACACACACACACACTGAATGCTCAAATTTTGCGATATATTAGATAAATTGTGTAGTTTTCAACGCCCTTATTCCAGATTTGGGTTTTGAGTAAGATGTCTCAAAAACCATGGTGTATACAGGGTGATTCTCCAAGGTGGCTCACCCCTATAACTTTTTCATTATTGAAAATAGAGAAACGGAATTTGGGGGTTGTGTATTATAATCAAATTTCCATTTTTTTACATATTTACTTGCTTTGCCGTACTTCCGGTTAGACCGGAAATGACCTCAACTTTCGATTCACAAATGGGACATCCTATTCAACATTCCTTCTTCAAGAAGAAGAAGAAGCGCAACCAATTAGCTGATAGAAACACCCAAGACACATTGGAGGTTAGAATTGTTGATGATGTTGATGTAAACAATGCTAATTCTACGAACCTAAATGTACAGCAGAAAACTTTATCCGCAGCTATACACGAAGCTGAAATAGCTGCAAAATGTAACGAAATAATAAACTTGAACGCTGGAGTATGGAACAAAACTCCAAAAACCCATAATATCTCCGGAAGGAACAAGCCAATTATTGGAAAAATGGCAAATTGTACAACGAAAGCCATCGAAAAATCCTGTTCACTCCATGTATATAAGCTGAAACCATCTGCGACTTCCGAAAGCCTACTCGAGGATATTAAAGGCATTTTTCCTGAAGCCAAAGTGGAAAAAATTCGATCAATGCGTCCAGATATCTACTCGTCCTTCAAAGTTGATATTGACCAGTCTAATCTAGAGAAAGCATGTGATGAATCTGTATGGCCTATGGGAACTCATGTGAATCGCTTTTTTTGTAAAAAAAATAGAGGGAACTCCGATCCCTAGTCTAGAAAAAGTCTCCGATCCAGGAAGAGAAAATCTAACTCTATTCCATTTGAATGTACGTAAACTATCAAACAAAATTGACAGATTTTCATTGTTTCTTGAAAATAATTCCTTTGACATATTATGTATTTCAGAACATTGGTTAGATGATTGTAGTTTAAAACTCTGTACCTTACCAAACTACGAGTTGGTAGCGCATTATTGTAGGACGGAGCACATCCATGGTGGAGTTGCCATTTTTGCAACAAAAAAAGTCAGATGTAGACCCTTATCACTATCAGATTTTTGTAAAGAAAGAGACATAGAAATATGTGGCATTGAGTTACTTCCTTTGCACATTGCTGTCCTCACTCTATACAGATCCTCTTGCGTTTCGGACTGCACCGATTTCTTTTCTAATTTAGAGCAAATTCTGAGCAATGTCTGCAGAATATTTGAAAAAGTTATTTTATTGGGAGATTTCAACATTGACTTTCTCAAATCGTCGTTAAATTTGTCGAACCTCATCTGTTTAACCAACTCGTTCGGTCTAGATGCATCCATATCTCAATATACCAGGGTTGATAACGGCTCTAAATCTTGTATAGACAACATCCTCACGAATCTTGAGAGTGAAACATACGAGAGAGGCATTATTGATCCTTGCCTCTCTGACCACTATGCCCAATATATCACCATTAAAAACGTTTCTTTTGTAACTCCCAAACAAAATCTCAGAAAAAAATCACTCCTACTAGGATCGAAAACTTTAAAAATGCCTTACAAAACACAAGTTGGGACCCATACTACAGTTGTAGAACGGCCTCTGACAAAGTCAAATTTATACTGCATATATGCAAAGAGCTTTCCGTGTCCCATTTTCCCTTATCTAAAACGTATGGCAAAAAAGGAAACCCCATAAAATGGTTCAACGACGATCTTAGGAAAATGAGAAACACACTGCAAACTATCAAAATCATTCGTGACTCCACAAATAATACAACTTTTAATGATACTTACAAACAAATGACCAGAGAATACCAACATGCAATTGAAACTACAAAGAAAAAATCTTTCAATAATTTCTTGAATAATTCTTCTAATAAAACAAGGGACAGCTGGAAACTTATTAATTTTGAAAGAAACAAACACTCCACCAAAAATGTATCTGAAAGTTTATCAGCCGATCATCTCAACAACTATTTCTCGCAGGTTGCTGATATAATTATTAGACAGTTGCCTTTAAACGATGATAATTACTATTATGATGGATCAATTCCTGATTCGTTGAAGCCCAAAGTGCCAGGCTCATTCTTCTTTGAACCTATATTCCCTCATGAGGTAGAAAGTGCTATTCACCAGTTGAAGAATACCTACTGCTTTGACATGTATGAACTTAACAGCAAAATAATCAAAGAAAATTCCTTTTCACTAATTGATCCTCTCACTGATTTATTCAATACATGTATTGTGGTTGGTATTTTTCCTGACGAGCTGAAACTCACCAAAGTTATACCTATTTTTAAAAAGGGCGATAGAGAAAACCCTAAGAACTATAGGCCAATTTCTATTGTACCCTACATTGGCAAGATCTTTGAAATCATATTAAAGCAAAGGTTGAACAAATATTTTGAGAAACTATTAAGCAATAATCAATTTGGATTCCGTCAACAACGATCTACTACTCATGCAATAGCAAGGGTTGTGAGAGAGATAGTCGAGGGCTTTGAACAGGGTAAACTAACAGGTGTAACATTATGTGACCTGAGCAAGGCTTTCGACTGTGTCTCTCACAATATCCTGGTGAATAAGCTCTCTCAATATGGAGTACGAGGGGTATCTTTAAAACTAATTGAGTCTTATCTCCAGAATAGGAGTCAATGTGTTACTATCAATGAAACAACCTCCCAGCTTAATCTGGTTAAAACAGGCGTACCCCAAGGCTCGGTTCTGGGGCCACTTCTATTCATAATTTATACCAATGATTTTTTTGTCATATGTTGCCTCATTTAGGTATTGCTTTTGCTGATGATAGCTCTCTTATAAGCTCTGAAAACAGTTATGAATCGCTATTAAATTCGATGAAATCAGCTGAAAACCTCGCCCAAGAATGGTTTACCCACAACTTATTAAAATTAAACAAAGATAAGACAAAACATATTATTTTTTCGACAAACAATAAAGTAACAGTAGGTGACCATGCTAAACTTTTAGGATTAACTATTGACGATAGTTTATGCTGGGAACCACATATCGAAAATACCTGTTCCAAATTGAGTACTCACAATTTTCTTCTGAGAAAACTGAAATCGTTTGTTGATAAAAATACCCTTCTTTCTGCGTACTTTGCTCTTATCCAATCATATATCAGCTATGGATTGACCCTTTGGGGAAATTCCTCTCACTCTGAAAAATTGTTTAAAATTCAAAAGCAATCCATTAGAATAATCTGTGGTGCGGGTTATAGGGATTCTTGTCGGCCATTATTCTGCCAACTCAGTATTATGCCTCTACAAACTCTGTTCATTTATCAGCCTTTGCTCGAGATTCATGAAAATAAAGAAAAACTCCTGACTAACTCAAATTACCATGACTATAATACACGCAACGCGAATCTGATCAGGTCTCAAAGATTTAAATATAATAAGTCTCTCAAAAACTCAATAAATGTTGATCTTTACAATATACTTCCTACCACACTAAAAAACAAAAACCAAGCTACGTTCAAGAAAAGAACTCTATCAAAGTGATACTGCAGAAAAAGTGTTACTACACTATCGCTGAGTACATGGCTGACCCACCCGGGATGTGATTTGATCCAACTATCTTATCTTATACTATGTGTATGGTTTATCGTAATGTCTACATATGTGTACACGCAATATTTTATTTTTATTGTTATTTTATTTTTATTGTTATTGTATTCCAATTGTGAATTATTATTTTCTGTATTTATTCAATTGCTACCTGACTTGCTACAAATGTTTTTTAACATAACGTAGTTAAATAAAGATCTATCTTTTTTTTTTTTTTTATGTTCTGGTTCCCACGAAAAGGGATGTCCTGTAATGTTCAGAGAACATCGTGGGAACCTAGGGAAAGAAGGTAGGAGTTGGTGTTCTTCTTAAATTTCTGAAGGTTGTATGCCTCGGGGAACACCTCCCTAGGCAATGAGTTCCAAAGCCTCGCTGTTCGTTGGATGAACGAGTCTTTGGAAAGTGATGTTCTGCAGGTTTCCAAAGTGACCACGAAGGGGTGTGATGACTGAACTTGACGGGTTAATCTCGAAGAGACTGCCAAAGCAGGAACGATTGTTGATATTTCAGAAGAGCATCGCCCATGAAAATATCTATAAAATAGAGACAAATCGCCAACTTTTCTACGGTGTTCCAGACAAGTGAGCAAGTTTGTAAGCGAGGCATCACCGACGAGACGAATTGCCCTTTTTTGGACAGAATCCAATAGCCTCAGGATATGTTTAGGTGCCGCACTCCAAATATGGGAACAGTATTCCAGGACAGGTCGTATCTGTGCCTTATAGATCATAAGCAGCTGACTGGGGGTGAAATAGCTCTTGGCACGAAACAGAAAACCAAGTTTTGGGATGCACTTTGGCAATGGACCTCACGTGATAGTCCCAAGAAAGGTTATTGCTGATAGTAATACCAAGCATCGATATGGATGGCTTCAGTGGTATGGTTACTCCTGACAAAGTTATGTTAGGCACAGTGAGATCGGCTTTTCTAGAGAAAAGACATGCTTGTGTTTTGTTTGCATTGAATTCTACCAAGTTATTAGATCCCCATTCGAGAATTGTTGCCAAGTCCATATTTATATTATTAACATTTCTTCCTCGTTCATTTCTGGTTTCACGGGCTGATATAGGGGCCCTGGAAGAGAAAGCGGTATGGAGGGTACTATCATCGGCAAAGCTGTGTACTGGACATGAAGTTGCTTTCATCAGGTCGTTGATGTGAAGTAGAAATAGTGTTGGTGCGAGAATGGATCCTTGCGGAACACCAGCATTTATGAGTAGAGTGTCAGATGAAACTCCATCGACCACTACATGGAGAGACCTGTTTGAGAAAAAACTAGCAAGCAGAGAACACAGCTGAGGGGGCAAGCCATAAGACGGAAGCTTGGCGAGGAGTCCCTGGTGCCAAACTCGATCGAACGCCTTGGAGATATCTAATGCCACAGCTAAAGTTTCTCCATGCTTTTCAATAGATAGCTGCCATATATGTGAGACGTAAGCGAGCAGGTCACCAGTTGATCTCTGATGGCGGAAGCCATATTGCCTATCGTTGACAATTCCTGAGTCTTCCAGATATTTCATGAGCTCGATGTTGATAGCTTTTTCCATGACCTTTGAAATAATAGATAGCAGTGCGATAGGTCTGTAGTTGCTAGGTAGGGCCTTTTTGCCTTTTTTAGGGACTGGCTGTACTCTTGCAATTTTCCAATTGGACGAAAATACCCCCAAATTGTAAGAGTGGTTGAACAACTTGCAAAGAACAGGTGTTAGTTCGGGGGCACATTTCTTGAGAACAATCGGCGGGATTCCGTCAGATCCACAGGCTTTGTTGGTGTTGAGACCCAGCAAAATCTTTCTGATAGTACGTTGGCGAAAGGTGATCTCGGGCATGTGACTGTCAATAGGTGTAATGTTCGGGGTTGTTTTCCCGATGAATCCAGAGTGGAATTTCCAGCAAATAGGTGCGCAAAGATATTGGCTTTTTCCTGGGCAGTCGTTGCTAGTGTTCCATCTTCTTTGGTTAGGGAGGAAATGAGCTGGAAGTGAAATTTCTTCCCACAGCTTGGCGAAAGACCAAAATGAACGGGATCCGTTAGGACATTCAGCAAGTTTTGATCTTATTTTGGCTTTGTGGGCATCTTTTGAGCATTCTATTGTCTCTTTACATATGCCTCTAGCCTCGACATATGCTGCTCTGGTCTCAGGGCCCGGATTTTTTAGCCATCGATGGTATGCTGCCTGTTTGGAAGCCACAGCTCTAGAGCAGTTTCTGTTAAACCAGGTCTTATCGGATGATGTTCTTCTTTCGGTATTCGGTATGTAAGTTTGCATCCCCAACATGATGATTTCAGAAATTGTCTCAGCACATCGTGTTGGATCTACTGAAGAGAAACAAACTCTCTTCCATGGAAACGCTGAGAAAAACATACGAAGACCTTCCCAGTCGGCCGAATTGTAATGCCACATGAGACGGGGTGGTATTGTGCAGCTCGATGGTAAATGGAAAGAGCATGTTGTGGAGATGAGGGTGTGGTCAGAGTTTCCAAGTGGGGCACAAACTTCTATTATATATATATATATATATATATATATATATATATATATATATTCACTTATTTCGATCGAGAATGACATTCTGAATCCAACAACACCCCACTTGTGATATTTGACAGAAAAGTAATTTTTATTTCAATTTTTATTTTAGATCTAGAATGTCATGGATCGTGTAAATCGTTTCAGTCTGGATCAAGTAACATGAGAAAAATACGACTTTGCGGCTTATGACTTCACAGTCAATTTAAGAATTATTTAAAAGTTGCAAATTAGTCCATTAAAGTTCTAAATTTTCAAAATGATCTCCTCCTTGATCACGGCAAAGTTCAACATTTTCAATTGTTACGCGCACCACATTTATAAGCTGTTCCGCAGTGATGTTCTGGAATGCCACCCTAACTTTAAACTCCAGTTCTTCACGAGTAGCTGATGCTGTGTTATATACCTGATTTTTATTTGTTCCCCAGAGAAAAAAATCTAGCGGAGTAAGATCTGGTGATCTAGAATATGAAAAAGAAATAATTCTGAATCCAACAACACCCCACTCGTAATATTTGACAGAAAAGTCATTTTTATTCCAATTTTTATTTTTAGATCTAGAATGCCATGGATCGTGTAAATCGCTTAATTCTGGATCAAGTAACATGGGAAAACTACGACTTTGTGACTTATGACTTCACAGTCAATTTAAGAATTATTTAAAAGTCGCAAATTAGCCCTTTAAGGTTCTAAATTTCCAAAATGACCTCCTCCTTGATCACGGTAAAGTTCAACATTTTCAATTGTTGCGCGCACCACATTGGATTAGCTGTTCCGCAGTGATGTTCTGGAATGCCACCCTTACTTTAAACTCCAGTTCTTCACGAGTAGCTGATGATGTGTTATGCACCTGATTTTTATTTGTTCCACAGAGAAAAAAATCTAGCGGAGTAAGATCTGGTGATCTAGAATATGAAAAAGAAATAACCAACAACACCCCACTCGTAATAGTTGACAGAAAAGTAATTTTTATTCCAATTTTTATTTTAAGATCTAGAATGTCATGGATCGTGTAAATCGTTTCATTCTGGATCAAGTAACATGAGAAAAATACGACTTTGTGGCTTATGACTTCACAGTCAATTAGAATTATTTAAAGTTGCAAATTAGTCCATTAAAGTTCTAATTTTCAAATGCTCCTCCTTGATCACGGCAAAGTTCAACATTTAATTGTTACGCGCACCACATTGATTAGTTGTTCCGCAGTGATGTTCTGGAATGCCACCCTAACTTTAAACTCCAGTTCTTCACGAGTAGCTGATGGTGTGTTATATACCTGATTTTTATTTGTTCCCCAGAGAAAAAAATCTAGCGGAGTAAGATCTGGTGATCTAGAATATGAAAAAGAAATAATTCTGAATCCAACAACACCCCACTTGTAATATTTGACAGAAAAGTCATTTTATTTCAATTTTTATTTTTAGATCTAGAATGCCATGGATCGTGTAAATCGCTTCATTCTGGATCAAGTAACATGGGAAAACTACGACTTTGTGACTTATGACTTCACAGTCAATTCAAGAATTATTTAAAAGTCGCAAATTAGTCCATTAAGGTTCTAAATTTTCTAAATGACCTCCTCCTTGATCACGGCAAAGTTCAACATTCTCAATTGTTACGCGCACCACATTGATTAGCTGTTCCGCAGTGATGTTCTGGAATGCCACCCTTACTTTAAACTCCAGTTCTTCACGAGTAGCTGATGGTGTGTTATGCACCTGATTTTGCAATTAAATTTGTCCGTGAAACTTTAACTTTTGGTATGATGGATTATACTTCTGAAGAATTAACTGATATGCACCTAATATACGGGGGAAACCAGGAAGAATGGTAGACGTTTCGAGCGCTTGTATAGAGAAAGATACACGAATCCACTTAGATTTCCATGTCACAACGTTTGCTCAGATTGAAAGGAGATTGCGTGCATTTGGACAATTCAGTTTAAAAGTTGAAGGTACCGGTAGAAAACGAAATGTAAGAACTGTGCAGTTTGAGGAGAATATTCTAAATCGTATTGGGAACTGACCAGAGTAAGCACACGTACCATTGCCAAATCTTTAAATGTGAGTGAAAAAACTGTGTGGAAAATTGTGAATGACCAACTGTTGTATCCTCACAAGTATACCCGAAATCATGCCCTAAAACCAACAGATTATCCTCCAAGAGTGGCATTTGCCAATTGGTACAGGCAAAAATGTCAAGAAGATACGCAATTCACCGAATTTGTTTTATTTACTGATGAAGCCAAATTCTCATATGAGGGAATTTTCAATTCAAGGAAAAGCCATGTCTGGGCTGGAGAAAATCCATATGTTTTTCGAGAATGGGGATTTCAGGAAAAATTCTCGGTTAACGTGTGGGCAGGCATTCTTGGAGATTGTATAATGGGTCCATATTTATTACCTATTAAACTCAATGGCGATATTTATAGGATGTTATTTTTTGAGAGAACTCCTGCCTGACTCATTGAACGACGTTGCACCATTGGATATCAGAGCAAATATGGGTAATGTATGGTTTCAGCACGATGGGGCATCTGTACATTATTCTCTAGCAGTCAGACAACTTCTAACCCAACAATTCGGAAATAACTTGATAGGGCGAGGTGGACCCAATATGTGGCCTGCGAGGTCACCGGATTTGAATACAATCGATTTTTTTCTGTGGGGTTACATGTAGTCCCTTGTGTACGATACCATAGTATACATGGAGAAGGAACTGATAGCAAGAAGCCATGCAGCTACAGAAATTATTTCTGGCAAAAGCGAGTCTTTCCAAGGTATGCGATTTTCAATGAGAGAACGTTGCATATTATGTATTAATGTAAATGGACGAAATGTTGAACATATTTTGTAATTCGTTGTCTGTTTAGTATAAAATTGAGTTTGCATCTAATATTATTCTATTTTGTAAATTGTATGTTATTTTTATTGTCATTAATTGTTTTATTAATAGAAACAATGGCTTGAAAAAAATATTTTTCAACAATTTTTTCTCAATATTTCAGAAGCGTCTCCAAAATTAGGTCCTGTTACATTTTCTAATCATTAAAGGTCTAGTAGTTATAAAAAATTAAGAAAAAAATATTAAAGAAATCCAAGAAATATATTGTTGGTTATTTCATGAATGAAAAGCGATCTTTCAGACTTCATAAAAACATTGAATATCTTAAAAACCACAAGAATTAAGATATGTAAAGATTATTCGTTTTTTACGTGAAACATTAAAATAGCTTAAAATACCACGGGCGTAGAAAATGGTGGGAAAAAGGGGACATACTCTTCTAACTGCACACCACTGGATCTAGATATGAAACATGATTTTTTACTGAATATGTCTTTTTAAATTTAAAAACGACTTGCTTAATGTCAAATTAATATATGTATTGAATTTATCAAATGAAAACATTTTTTTTAAACTTTAACTTCGAAAAGTAATCAGATTGGACCCCTCATTCCTTATATCATTTTGTCCAATTTTACGAGAGGTATCTACAGGCAGACGTTGTAAGTGTCATTTGGAAACACCCTGTATGATGGAGACAGCCGTAACTGGAAAACTCCATAAGTTAGATTTTTTAGGGCTTCTAATTCAAGTCTGGCAAAATTAATCTGATGGCTGATGAGGTTCTGCCAAATCCCGAGACGTCTGATCAAATTGTTTTGTTCCACGTGGTTTTCAAAGTAGCTTTATTCCAAAGCCAACTGGACTGGCATCCTGCATTATGATAGGTAAATGATAAATTTGAGTATTTTGGGACAGTCTTTTAACAATTTTGAAATGCCTTTTACTTGACCATTCCTCGACTCAATTATCCACCTAGTCTTGGTGATAATTATGGAATGATTGGCATCTTCTGTTGACAGTTGTTTACGAGCTCCCAAATGGGCAGAAAGCTCAACTTTTAAAAAGCGTAACCCCTATCCAGTATAAAAATATCGTTTTCCTGAAAGTATTCCCGTAGATTGCCAATATCGTTTCGATGTTCTTTAAATGAAATATTGGAATCGCAAAAATATGGCCCGTTTGTTGAAATATATTGGAATCGCAAAAATATGGCCCGTTTGTTGATAAAATATAACCGTCGGAGGCGACAATCATGACTTAAAACTCTGAAGTTCTTAGTCTTATAATACTGAGCCTGAAAAATCAAAAGCTATTGTTTATATCGATGCAACATATTTCGAGGTTCAGAAGAATAAGAACTTCAGTGTTTTGTAGAAATAGTTTTCCACATAAAAAGTACTATTTTCTCAAGACAGTCATGGTTGTCGCCAAAGTACGGTTATATTTTATCTACAAACGGCCCATATTTTTGCGATTTGACAAACAATGATGCTAAGATTTCATTAAAAGAATTTCAAAATTATATTGGCAATCTATGGGAATACTTTCAGGTAAACGATATTTTTATACTGGATAGAGGTTACAGAGATAGCGTACGATTTTCACAATATCTCGGAATAAGAGTTGAGCTTCCTGCCCATTTGGAAAACAACTGTCAACAGAAGTTGCCAATCAGTCTAGAATTATCAGCCAGACTAGGTGGATAATTGATTCGAGGAATGGACACATAAAAAGCACTTAAGAATTTCCGGAATACTCAAATTCGTCATTTAAAAGATATTTTTGAAGTAGTCTGTATCACGAACCTATCATAATGCAAGATGCCACAGCTAACGAGATGCGTCGAGAGGATTTGGAAAACCAAGTTAAAAACCACGTGGAACAAAACAATTTGATCAGACCCGCGGGATTTGGAAGAACCTCATAAGCCATGAGATTGATTTTCCCAGACTTGAATTAGAAGTCCTTAAAAATCTAACCTATGGAGTTTTCCAGTTGCGGCTGAGTCCAAACAATACTAAATATCAGTTGTTCATGAGATTTGGTATGGATGCAAATGAAATGACATGCAAATGAAATGATAGGACATGTCGGTCGGGTATTATTACATTCACATCAATGTAGAGTTACTTTTCGTAGGGCCCTTGTATTATGAAAATATAACTTTGGCTTAAGATTTTTCACATATTATGGCTCAAGGGTTTCAACATATCATGGCTTAAGGGTGTCCACATGTTAACGTTGAAAGTTGAAAACATATGTTTTTTTAAGTTTTCTATTGAAAGTAAATAACTTCGGAATATGATATTTTTGGTACTTTTCTGATGACCCCGATATGGTGGAATACTGTGTTTGTATTACAATAGTATTGTCAACAAACTGTCAACATTACTCAGTCAAATTTCGAAATTAAACTACAAAAAATCTCAATTCTGATAAGGTAAACAACGTCAAAATATTTTTTTTTTGAGTAAGTTTGTGATGACCCCGGTAAACTAGATTCTGTTCTGGATCATAATAGTGTTGCGTTTTCAAAGGAATAATATATTTCACCCAAATCACGAGAATAAACCAGAAATAATACCAATTTGTGATAAATTTTATCTTTATTTTCTGTTTTTGTAACTTCTTTTAAAATCACCCTGTTTCTCTGAAACTAATCATACGATTCAATTATGGTCCATTTAAAGTGTTACCGACAGATCGTCATCTCCAACATACTAGAGTTTCAATGAATTCCGCAATCAACCAAAATGCCATGTATTCCGTGCGGGGTCCCTTAAAATTATCTGGTACGAAAAATTTTAAGTTAATCGAAATTTCGGTTCTAGATAATATCTGAAACAATAAGTATTTTTCCAGATAGGATTCCATCTAAAAAAAGGCACTGCGATATAGAGTTTATCGATGCGGTAGGATCCGGCAAATTCGTGACTGTTTATACGCTGATTCCCAAAGGAGCGTCTAAAATGATAAGGACTTGCCTGCATTATATTTTCACTTCATCTTTGAAACTCACACACGTTTTGAATATATCCTCGATGCACAAACACACGTTCTTTAATAACACCAAAATAAGTAATGAAAACTCATATTTTCTGTCGAACTGAATCGAGTTTATCAGACTTAATAACCTTGCGTATCACTCAAATTTTATACGAAAAATTCCACTGAATTGAGAAAATGGATAAGCAGACTGGATTGAATCGTGATTGATTTAATGTACTTATCGAAAGTGCTAACTCTAACATAACAAAGGAATAAACAAAACTGAACAATCAGTAATTAACAAGTCAAAATAATTTCAATAAAACGTTGATTATGCACTTACATTAAATTGGTACGATGCACCACACTCGTATAATTATTTTTGTTGTATTCCGATCTGAAAATGAAAATAGAGTCCGTTGAATGTTTGTTTTTTTTCGATTATCTGTCACATTCCCTTAAACTTATAATTTCAATTGAAATATATGTCTTCCACTCGACAAGTCACTTCAAATTGGGATTGATTTGTGATACAATGAAATATGTAGACTAACTGTAGGCCACAATTTGGAACTGAATATAATTACATTTGATACACAGTGTGGAAACCTATGATGGAATAAAATCCGTATCTCCATAACAGAAATATATTTTGAAAAATCCTCGGATAAGTGAATTTTTTTTATTAAAATTTTCAACCCCCTCTCAACCTCCTTTCCTATAGATCAACCCCTTCAAAATTTTGTAATGAAAAGGAGGGTTGAGTTGAACCTTGTTTTTTTATTGCATTATTTAACGTCGGCTTACACACTCCCCCCAACCGGAAATTTTGTCGAATCCTCTGGTTTTTTTCAGAGGTAGGGTTTATTAACGAGCTCAACATCTATGAATTCGGGACCGCCATCTTAACGTCCCCTCCGAAGGACGGTATATATATATATATATATATATATATATATATATATATATATATATATATATCGTCTTATCTCGTGCTCATTGATAAGACGCCTGCAGCTGCGAATATGCCTCTACGCTACAGTTGTTAGGGCATTTTAACGTGCACCTTCCTTGTCAGGTGGTCACCCATCCAAGTACTAAACGCGCCCGACGTTGCTTGGCTCAGATATCAAATTCAAATAATGTATTCACTGTTCAGTACGGAATATCTACATTTTTCAAATTACATTTATACACATTTCGTTGCCGCGTTGGTTACGGGACAGGAAATTGGGTTTTGGATTGAGTGTGGGGAAATATTTCCACCTGGTTCCAAACGTCTCGTACGCCCCCTGAGAGGCTGTAAGATGGCGCCACGCTGATGTAGGAGTTGCTTTTAATGACTTCAAAAAATGTTTAAAAAATAATTTAAAAAGGTTTTTCCTACTTCCTGCGCTGAGCGCTTATGTAGGTTTTGTTTCATTCCAATGAGATGGGAAATTGACTGGTAATTGAAATTTTGTTTGTTTCCTGGGAAGTGTTTGTTGGCCTTTGGCCGTTATGTATAACCTATTACTATTTAGTTCATGGATGTGGCTCGGATATCGATAAGACTCTCGTCAACCTGACCAGCCACCGGTGCTCATTGTACCTTGTTTAAAAGGTTTTTAAAGTCTCAATACAAGCATCTACTTCTTTTTTTATTTCTCTGATGCTTATTCGAGATGAAAGCACTTCAAATAATAAAAAATTGAATTGCAACAGTTTAGGTCAAGAAATGTTTTATTTCAAAAAAAAAAATTTTCAGATGTTATACCCCCTGAGTACTGTCCCATACAAATTGGCTTCATGTAAAATTTTAATTAGCAAAAAAGTGTCACGTTTTGCTGTATTTCAGTTCTTTATGCTTTCGTTAAAAGTACTCAGACAGAAATAACTTTATTTTGGCACACTAATCAATAAGATGTTCAAAATGTGCTCCTTCTACTCCTTGACAAAAACCGAGCCTGTGGAGTAATCGCCCGCATTTCTGACGTTATTCTATCTTTCAAGTCTTGTATGTTTGCAGGTTTTGTTTTGTAGAGATGTTTTTGATATGACTCCATAAAAACAATCTAATGGGGTGAGGTCAGGTAGTCGCCGGCCATTTCAACGAACCTCTTCGACCTATCCATCTATTTGGGAATACTGTATTTAAATATTTTCTTACAGGAACTCTAAAATGCGGTGGTGCTCCAACCTGTTGAAACCATAAAGAAGAATATGGTATGTTTGGATCAACTAGATTGGGAAATGAACTTCTTAGTATACGAATGAGCTTCTGTCTGCAAAAATTCTAAATAGATATCTCCGGTCAGGTAACCCTAAAAAAAATTTCGGTCCAATTATCCGATTTCCCAGAAGGCCGGTCCAGACATTGACTTTTTCTGGACTCTGAATATGTAACTCTCGCATCCAGTGAGGATTTTCTTGAGAAAACAATACATGGGTTAGCAATACTTCATGTTAGTCTAACTTTCTCATCATTTCCTCACAAAATTCAATCCTGCGGTCAGGATCATCTTTACACAATTCTTTTGTCAGGTGAATTTTGTACGGATGTTGTTTTTTAGCTTTAAACAGTTTTGTAAACATTGTATGACTTACATTGGTATTCCGTGCAATTTAGATATAGATATATTTATAAAGGATATTTTCCTTCTTTGTTTGAAACTTCTCTGGTAAAACCAATATTCAAATCCGGTGATCCCCTTGAGGCTACTAAATACAGACCCATCTCACTCATAACAACATTTGCCAAAATATTCGAAAAACTTCTGAAAATCAGGTTATGCTCCTACCTAGATCAATTCAACATTTTATTTAACAGACAATATGGATTTCGAAATGGTGTATCGACACAGAATGCCATAATGCACCTGACATCTAAAATGTATAGTGCAATGAATACTAATAAAATGGCTTTGAGCGTCTTCATGGACCTCTCAAAGCCTTCGACACTGTTAGTCATACATTATTATCAAATTTTTTCAAAGATATGGGTATCAGGGGCGTGGGGCCACAGTTATTCGGAACGTACCTCACAAAAAGGTACCAATTTGTACAAATCAATAATACCAGAAGCGAGCAAAAGGCAGTTACTTTCGGTGTACCCCAAAGATCCGTGCTGGGACCAGTCCTTTTCAACATTTATTTGAATGATCATTTCTCAGTTCCTACAGCCGGATGAATCATAGCATACGCGGATGATACTTGCATCTTCTACGAAGAAGAAAACTGGGGGAAAGTCAGAACACTGGCAGAAAAAGATATTCTTATATTCAAAAATAGTTTAATAGTAAATTACTCACCAGAAACTTTGCAAAAACATCGTTCCCTCCCACATATAATGACAGTAGAACATCACCAGACTTCCAAACAATAAGAGCTCTCAATAACGCAAATATAAATCTGTTACTGAATTTAAATACCTCGAAGTAGTCTTGGACTCAAACTTGAGATGGGATAAACACGTTAGATTCTCAATACACAAAGTTAGAGTTCTACGAGATATTCTCAATCCTAAGATGCTACATACGGTCTATATCTCACTTGTACAGCCACACTTAATGTATGGTATAGTAGCATGGGGAAGTGTTGGGAAAACTACTTTGACAAATCTTGATGTCATTCAAAAAAAGATCATCAAAGTTATTTATAAAAAAGATTTTACTCATCCATCTGACAATCTATTTCGGGAAAGCTCCATTATGGACACACGGCAGCTTTACTATTATTTTACAAACATCTACCAACATAAAAATAAACACAACTTAAAAATATCGATCAAGAATACAACACAAAAATAAAAAAAAACGTACGTACTGAAAAAGACAAAAAAAAAAACGACTGGCCAAAAATGCTACATTTATCTAGCCCCCAAAATGTATAACACACTCACAGATTATATTCAAAATAAATAAGAAAACTTCGAATACCACCTCAAAAGTTTCATTTTTGAAAACTCTAGAGAAATGATTTATAGAAAAATAGAATAAATAGAAAGTGCCCTGGTTGTATACTTATACCTATTTTATTACTACTTCTTCCAATGTAAACGCCTCTCCTATATCAATTTTACTTTATTTATTTAACTTATCAATCTTAATGATTTAACTCGATGATTTCAATAAGTATAAGTTATATTTATTACCATTATTTTTACTGTTGCTTTATCTCAAATTGATTTGTGTCACGCACAGGTTTAACCCTTAAGGTTCCCAGTTCATTCACTCTAGCTGGATATCAATAATTCACATCTATGTAACACATTCTTGGTAAATAAACTTATCATTATTATTATTATCCGTAATAAATTCTTTAGGCTGACCTCTCCTGCACATGAATCTTTTTAGAGCAGCAATGGTTGACCTGGTGTCCCAACTTGCTGTCAATTCTATATGAACGGCCTTTATGGTTAAGCAAGTTAATGAAACACCAGAACGTTTTTCCACTCTTTTGCCAATAGATACTGGCATTGGTACAAAGAGGTATATGTGAAGGGATAAACGAAGCTCTCTACTTTCTCTTTTGGTAATTGTCCCATTTCTGGAAGAATCGGTTTACAATTTCTGATTCGACATACTTGACACTGACGAACACATTTCTTGGCAGATGAACGTAACTTCAAAAGCCAGAATAACGATGTCGATGAGTCGATGATATTGTGGTTATCGTTGATGAGAAAATTCCACGGAATTAATGGAAATTAGGTCGAGTGGAGCAAGTTTTTCCTGGGAAAGACAATGTGGTTAGAGTAGTCCAAGTAGGGGGATATACACCAGACCGGTTACGAAGTGTTTTATCTACCTCTAGAAATGGTGAAGAGTACTTCCTCTTCACGGGGCGGAGGCGTTGAATCCAAATATAATTTCTGTTTTTAAATTTGTTTCACTATGTATATTTTGCAATGTGAAAAAGTTATTTGAATAACATATTGTCAATTTTGCATAGATATAGTTTAAAAAGAATAGTATTTCCTCGAATTCAGTGCCTAATTCAATCACAAAAGGTATCTTATAAATTACACTCCTCTTTTTGATTACTTTTGTGATTTGTTATGAAAAATCATCATTTGATACTTTCAACATCATTACTTAAATTACACTTGGGATGAGTAGAAAAATTATCACAATTGAAATGATTCTGAGATGTTTGGGTTTTCCAGTATTTCTCTTATATTTCAATCTCAACAATATTTTATCACCCCCAATTTTATTCAAACACTTTCAGCAATTCATTGATTTAAACGGGGCTTGTAGCTCAGTGGTAGTAGCGTTCAACTCCCGGAGCTGGCGAACACTTTTTCAAGGCCCCAAAAGTCGTTTCGGATCCCACTAAGGTAAGGCTCCCGTGATCTCGTACAAGTTTTCAGTAACTTCTGAGGTTTGGTCAAACAACTAAGAAAGCGGTTGAAAATAATTTAACAAAAATAAAATATGTTGTATATGTCGGTAACTTGATGATTTTGTAATTATGAACACTTTTCATTGTAGCCCTGGAGAAGACAAAATGAATTTTCAGGTAATTGAATAACGAAGCCTTCATTTGAACAGAAAACATTGAGAGTAAGGAACAAGAAACACTACGTTGATTTATTAGTTACAGTTGTGTTTCGTTTGTATATTCTTTAATAACACACAACATACACAGTATAAAACCAAAAGTAACTCCTGAACCTGCGGATTTTTTTTTAAATATGTGTAAGACCTAATTCGGTAGAAGCAGTCACTTCGGAATTATCTTCCAATATGTTATTTGCCATACTTTTTTTGTTGGCCAAATGATTTTCGATGTAGCTTTCTGCCACCGTAGAATTTGGTAAACCAAAATGTCTGGCAACTAATTTTGATACGCATCCAAATGTATTGATACAGGTTATTATATTCAACAAAAAAAAAAGATCATGCTTTGTAATTTTTGGTCGAAGCTTTCCAACTATATTATCTTTCTATCACAGTTGTTTTTGAGTTTGGAATGGAAAAAAAACCGTCATCTACAACATCCGTGAGACACATCTCTGTTAGTTCAGTTTTTCTATAAGTTCAGTGAACCAAAAACGGCAATGTTTCAAGTACAATAATAGTAAATTATAGTTTTGCGAACGAAAACTTCGTATTATCAGCCTCTCTAATAAAAGTTTCAAAGTTCTCTCTAATTATAGATTTTTTGGCGTGATAACCCAACGGAGCTTCAAAAATATTACTCTATATTTTTGGATGTCAATATGTCTTCTGACATTTATATCTGCCTTCAACTTTGAGAACGTACTCCATACGTTTACAGAACCATTTCAAAAACATTTGTGCTACTAAACTTCCTATATACTTTCTCATACCTGCTTTTCAATTTACTGGGTTGTATTTAAATTATTGCTAAATGAGCTGATTCTTCTATGTCAGAAGGCATATCCACATCAGAATAACTCATTTTTGCCAATACAAAATTCACTACTGACGAATAAAGCGAAGTAGTTGAATTCATTCGTATGCCACAAGCATTGTTACATTTAGATAAAATGTGTACTTGACACGTTATTAAAAGATTAATTTTATTTTACTCGTTTTGGCAAATATTAAATTCGTCTCAAATAAAATTAGTCATAAATGTTTACTTGAATAACTATCTATGGCTTTCGAAAGTCCTTGACATCTTTTTTGGTAATAATAGCTTTCCACGATATGAAATAAATGAAGAATTAGAGAGAATCTTTAGTGAGCTATAATAGAACTATCAACACAGTAATATATAGGGATTCAATGAATGTGATTTTTTGTGGAGAAACAACGTTTCTTGACATGGTCATATTTTTTTAAATGGCGAAAGATCACCGATCACAAGTAAATTGATTATATTTGACCCAATAATTGTTCCAAACAACAGATACGTGCAAATAAAGTGGACAGATTAATTTGACCAGATGGAATCGTGATACATCAGTTGACTGTAAAACGTGATTGGAATTGAATCACTGAATGTTTCGACGATATCGCTACCCAAACCTGTGGTTTTGGCAGTCGCGGTAGTGCTGGCTCAAACTTTTGAGAAGAAAAATATCGCTTTTGTTTATTTGCATAATCTTGTGATGTGCAGTTCCAAAAACATGGAAAAAACTTATACAAAAATTCTTTGTCTGTGGTAGCCATCGTGAAAAATGCACCCACCAAGCTACAATACTCCGCTTGTTTGCCATTTGGCAACGCGATACAAGATACATACACACACACTTTGAAACTTGTATCAGTCGCACGTAGATGGTATCGCCGTTTCATGACAACGATTGAGACGGTGATACAAAGTGTTACTGCAAACTGAACCACACACATGATGAGATTTGTATCGTTACAACGTATCATGCAAAATGTAGCTATACCGATCTCATCGTCTGTGGGGGCCTTAAGAAGGGGCATATGATTGAACTCTACTTTCAGTTAGCATGTTTTGACCCATTTTGAGCAATTCTTTGTTCTTCTTCTTCTTTTCGTTACTACGTACCTCATCATCCCAATAAGTAACGCAGCAGTTTCGTCTATGTTCAACTTTCACACACACACACACACACAAATTCAAACTCTCTTCCAAAACATCGTCTCGTACCTCTTCAATTTCGATGTTCAATCGAGGGTAATATCACATGTGCTGGGGGTTTTATCGTTCAATTTTTTTTAAATTTTCGAGAAAGCATTTTGCCTGCAAATTTTACTGAATGCGATTTGCGATCTTATTATCTGATTAAACTACGAAAGCATGGTTTAATCTTTGATAATAAGGCCTCAAATTGCACGAGTTGAATTTCCTAGAGGCAAAATGCTTGGGGGAAAATTTAAAGAAATTGTGATAAATCCTTTAGCACAATGACATTTGATGAGAATATTTCCCGAATCACATTTAAATGATAAAACACCAAATTCATGATATTGAATTTTCAACGTGGAAAGTTACAACAATTCTTCTCGTTCCAAAATCGAAGGAATCGCTTTACACATTCATTCATAATGATTATTTACTGCTCTTGAACTCACTCAAAAACTTAGAATACATACATTTTTCTAGTGTATTTAATCAGGATATTATTTTGACGAAAATGAGATAGGGTTGGCTCGTTTCCTGCTAAGCTTACACGAGCGTCTGTGTTTTTTCACGCGAGAATTGAGATCAGTAGAGGCTATCATAGGAAGAAAAATCATATATTTACTGGAGAAATAAGGTAAAAAACTAGTTTTAAAGATTTATCGATGCATTTACCTTGTAAGTGCATCGTTTGCAGAATCTGCGCTGTGATTTTTATTGAAATTTATTTTCGAAAATGAAAAATAAAAAACTTTATGGTGGTGGGATTTGAACCCCGGTTGCTTTTTTCGTGGCGTATACGTATACTAATTGAGTTCTGTGTGATTTGTGCCATTTTGAGATTTTTATGAAGTTGTTAGTGGTTTTACAATTTTTCATGAAATATTTCTAGCTCCGCGTGATATTCTGGTTACCCACTACTCCACAACTCCCATTGATTGTATGAGAATATGGGAGTTATATGATCCACAGCCTCACTTGGATCATTTAATAGTCTGAAAAATGTATATATACAGTGCTAGTCAAAAGTCCCTCCCCCCCTCGTATCTTTTGAACGGGTATACTTATAATAATGAAATTTGGAGGGTGGTAATAAACGGATGTAGGCTTCTCAACTGGTCATAACAGGTGACGCAATAGTCATAAATGACGTCACAAGGCCACTGTGACCAATAATTTTAAATGGGACCCTATGGCAAGTGACAGCTCGTTTGAAAGGTATTGAAAATACCTATTCAGTCATACCAATTTTGTTTGGGTTTCGGCTGATTTTGATTGATAAATTGAAGAAATGCGAAAATTATAGTTTCGCATTTAATTAATAAAGATTTAAGAACCAGTTCTTATAATAAGTGTTCAAAATGTGCTCCATCTACTTCCTGGCAGTAATGCATCCTATTGCTAAACTCTTGTCGTACTCGTCCCAGTGTGTCAGCGAAAATTGCCCTACATTCTTCAACAATTCGTTGTTTCAGAATGGCAATACTGTCAGGTGCTGTAGCGTAAACCTTAGATTTCAAGTACCCCCATAGAAAAAAATCTAATGGTGTAAGGTCCGGTGACCGAGCTGGCCATTCGATCGAACCTCGTCGTCCAATCCATCTACCACGATATTCTTCATCTAGGTAACGTCTTACTGCACCGTAATAGTGTGCAGGAGCACCATCTTGTTGAAACGTTATTTCCAAGTTGTCGAATTCATCTGGATTATCTTCTAGAATTTCAAGAATTAACGACGCAATATCATTTTGTAACATCTCCAGATACAATTCACCGGTTAAGTTAGCATTGAGAAAAAGAGGCCCAACTATGTGGTTTCCCAAAATACCTGCCCAAACATTTACTTTTTCTGGAAATTGAGTATGTTTTCCACGAAAGATGTGAGGATTTGTGTCACTCCAATACCTCACATTTTGAGTGTTAACATTTCCATTGAGAAAGAAAGTACTTTCGTCACTAAAACAAATTGTCTGTATGTAGCCTGGTTGTTGGTTCATTTATTGGACATAGTTTCACATAATTCTAGTCTTCGGTCAGGGTCATCATCTGAAAGTTGGTGCACCATTTTTAATTTGTATGGATGAAATTTGTTTTTAGCCAACACCCTATGTACTGTCCTTTGACTGACTTCACAGATAGACGCAACTTGGGCTGTGGAAGAAGTAGGGTTTACTACCATTTCTCCAATTATGTCAATTTTTTGTCATCACTAATTGTTGGTCGACCAGATCGTTTGGCATCTTGAACACTACCTGATGCTTCAAACTTCCGAAGAAGCTCCTCAAATAAACCCTCGATATAGGGCGATCGGGGTACCTCTCATTAAACAGTCGTTCCGCTGCATGGAAATTGTTTCTACATTCACCAATTATTAAGATAGCTGCTACTTTGTCGGCTACAGTACGTACCATTTTGCCTATGTAAACACTTAAACGTCTCGTTAAACAATAGCTTGGGTAAATTTTCAAGGTATAAACACTTTTGACAAGTAGAGAATTCAAAAACGTCAACCTTTTTGACAATTAACCAGAGGCGTACTTTAAAATCTTTATTAATTAAATGCGAAACTATAATTTTCGTATTTCTTCAATTTATCAATCAAAATCAGCCGAAACCCAAACAAAATTGGTATGACTGAATAGGTATTGTCAATACCTTTCAAACGAGCTGTCACTTGCCATAGGGTCCCATTTAAAATTATTGGTCACAGTGGCCTTGTGACGTCATTTATGACTATTGCGTCACCTGTTATGACCAGTTGAGAAGCCTACATCCGTTTATTTCCACCCTCCGAATTTCATTATTATAAGTATACCCGTTCAAAAGATACGAGGGGGGGAGGGGACTTTTGACTAGCACTGTATATATATATATATATATATATATATATATATATATATATATATATATATATATATATATATGAATTCCAATATCAAATCACTGTATGTAGTGAGCTCAAAATCACTTGTTTAATTCATTTTGCATTTCATGTTTCCAGGAATTGAACTATAATATAATAAATATATGAATTGAATGCGTTGACATATAATGACAGGTGACAGGCATAGGTTGGTGTTATCGAAAAACAATATCGAATCTACTAGTGGTGTTTTATCACTATAAAACTGATCTGATTGGTTCTCTGTTTGAAATTTTGGGCATTTGATTCGCTCAAAAAATAATGAGGGAAATAGTCGGTCATATTTTTTGAAACGGCGAAAGATCACCGATCACAGATGAATTGATTACATTTGACCCAATAATCGTTCCAAACAACACTTACGTACAAATAAATTGGACCGAATAATTTGACAGAAATTTTGGTCCAATAAAACTATCTATTAACATATATCATTTACGATTTACCTGAGAGATTGTTCTTAGCAATTAATCCAACGATCATTTGGTGCAATGTATCGCGAGAATAAATTGTTTCGTGTATATCCACCTAATTTCTGTTATCACAGATAATTTAGTGATTTTGAAATGGATACTAGTGACGAAGAAAGTGTAAATGTAAAAAATCGAGTAAATTGAAAAATAGATATGAAAAAAAGTTCATGATCAATTTGTGAGCTGGTGTAAAAATGGAAATAATGTGAAAAAACTTGTTCACGTTGAATTCGCGGGTGCGGGCGCGGCGGTCTTAGCGAGTTCATGTTCACATTATTTTTATTTGAAAATCTTACCTAAAATAGGAGATGGCAAAAAGTAGAATTAGTTTGCACGAAAGAGAACGGCATGGTGAGTTTCATAACTTGTACTACTATAGTTTGAGAGAACATCTTACACTAGGATGTCTGTCAACTGTTTTGATTGAAAATTAGCCCTCAAATCAAAATTTTGAGAAAGTTCCACAATTTCAGAAATGAGTCACTTTGAGGTATCTAAAACGATCAATAAGTAATTTTTTTCAAACTACCGAAGAGGAATGAAAATATATGTTTTTTAAGATTGTGCAAACGTGGTAGGACCTAGAAAAAAATATCCCAAATAAAAGTTGTAGATTATAAAATTTAACAATCAAAATTAACAGAGTTAGAGATGCCAGAAGCTAAAGGATGAGTTTAGCCACGGTTTTCAATTTGGCAACATCGCGCGGACCTCTTCAATGTCTTATTTTCAAACTGAGAAGATATTATCATTATCGGACGAAACAAATGATGGCACAATTGGAAAATTCGATGCAATGACATATTATCTTTTACTACCGGGTAGTCTGGAGAACGCGCATGCGACACTATGTGGATGATGCTATGCGTGTGTTTACGGTGTTATATTATTGTGCGAAGTGCCATGAAAGTTTCAAACAAAATATTGAATTCTGGACACGTGAGAATAGTGTGTTTCATTTAAATTGTGATTGTTATTGAATAATCGTCGTTAATTTGGAGAAGGTCAAATATTTTGTTAATGCTTTTGTACATATAGGTTTTATAAAACAGGTGTATTTTGTATTCATATTCTCAAATTTTTTAACAATATGTATTTTTTTTCAACAAAAATTGCGAAATTAATTATCGGATTATTTGAAATAATTTTCTGATAACCTTTTCTCAATACCTAGTCGAAATTCGCGTATTTTGATAATTGTTGCAGAGATTAAATTTTTTAAATAAATTTGGGATTAAATTTAAAAAATAAACATGGTATATTTGTAAAAAACTTAAAAGAAAATTATTATAAAGTAATATAAATGTTTGAACAAATGTTTGAAAATCATACCAAAACATTAATGCTGAACAAATTTGCATAGTATTAATTAATTTAAATTTTAAATTATCAAAAATTATTTTGAAAAAATTGATTTAAATAATTCCTTTTAAATCTATTATTTCACTTCGGAAAAAAAGATAGTTTTTACAAGCTTTTATTTAGTTTCACCTGTCCCGGTGTCTGTTTGTCTGTAATCAAATCTTGCAACTTGAATGTGACCCACTTCTAGTTGCCCGATTAACGTGAAATTTGGTAAAAAAAATTTGTTAGAGAAAAAAAAAACAAAATGGCAGACGATATTTGTGTTTATGGTCCGATTCGACTCAAAATTGGTATGTGGAGTTTTTGGGTTCGAAAATTATGAATATTTTGTCAAAATCCATGAAATAAAAATGGCGGTTCCAAGATGGCCGACGACCTCTATGTGGGGGTTTTCGGGGTCGGAGATTATGAATTTTCATTCAAAATCAATAAATTCAAGATGAAGGACGAGTTTTGTAATTATGGTCCAATTCCATAGAATAAAAATGGCGGTTTCAAGATGACCGACGATCTCTGTGATTATAGTCCAATTCTATTCGAAATTGGTGTGTGGGGGTTTTCAGGGTGGAGATTATGATTTTATTCAAAATTCACAAATTCAAGATGGCGGACAAGTTTTGTTATTTAGATCCGATTCAATCCAAAATTGGTATGCGGAGGTTTTCGGGGTCGAAAAATACTGAGCTCAAAATATTGAATAATTGAAAAAAAATACAAATTGAAAGTCCAAAAACTCTAGTTTAAAATATTATATTGTAACTTATATATGGGATATAACGAAACTTGTTGAGTGGAGGCCACTTTTCACAACCGATGAAACAAAAATATTTCCCATCAATACTTCGGCTAATTCAGAAAATGGTCCAGTAGTTTCAAAATGGTAGCTATTTAAAGATTCAAAAAAATCGCAAAACTTCATTTCCATACCTAATGGCAAACTATAAGCCGTTTGATAGAGCTCAATTAGCTGCATAACTTCTACCCGAAAAGTTTTTCTCCGAGATGTACACATAAATAAAAAATTGCTGTAAATTATCATTCATGAAATCTACCTTTATGACTGGCCACCCATCGTTTTTTCAATACATATTTTTGTTCAGCGATTTCAAGAACCCCTATAGCATCAATTTGGGTTAAATTACCTCGATATTCATTGAGTTATTTCAAATTTTCCTAAACAAATTGTTTTTCATTGTTCAAACAATTAATAAACAATCAGCGCACAAATATAAGTTTATAACTTTTTTCTGCAAGTAATTTTTAAGAAAATCTGGAGGTTTTAGAAAATCCCCCCCCCCAGGATTCCAAATAATGAATAATTTTAAGCTATTTTTATTTCATTAAATACCCCGTGCGATTCATATCGGAATATTTTGGTTGATATGCAGTTCTCACTAGATCTTAGAATGTAGGCGAATTCTTTGAGTTTTCTCTTATCATGCCGTTTCACAATTGAATAGATTCCTCGATTCATTTTGAGTTTTTCAGATTGTGGGAGGTTATTTTTCCATATAAAATATGATGAGGAAATGTATCCCTCTACAAAAAATGAGCTTCAAACTATACTACTTGAATACAATTGACTTGGGATAAGAATTATATGACCAGAAAAGTTCTAACCAACGATAATTTCTCACCTTCAGTTTTATCGATATTACATTAACTAATCCTTGATTTATTATTATTTGTTTCACCACACATAAGTACTAACAAAATATGAGAAACGATTACTGAAATTATTTTAAACACCCACCATTTCCTTTTGTAGATAAGAAATAAGAAATTATCGCAGTTTATTCGACTGGTAGCTGATTCAAGTACAAGCATATCGAATGACTAGCATTTCACCTTAGTGGCTTGTCTCCATTAGTCCAATGTGAAAGAAAATCCCAAAAAATTATTTTTGACTTTTTTTTACAAGCTTTTATTTAACTTCGTTCGTATTTATAATCCATTTTTGGAGCACTTGCCGACATCCGATTGAGGTGAAATTTGGCAGGTGTTCATAATTCCGGTGACAATAACGAAATTTTTGTTAAAGAAAAAAACAAAATGGCGTGTTTAAGATGGCGGGCGAGTTTTGTGAACGGTACTATTCGATTCAAAATTGGTATGTGGGGGTTTTCGGGGTCGGAGATTATGACTTTCCTGTCAACATTTATGAATTCAAGATAGCGGCTCCAAAATGGCGGAGGAGTTTTGTGAATAGGGTCCGATTCTATTCAAAATTTGTATGTGGGGGTTTTCGTGGAAAGAGGTTGTGAATTTTTCGTCAAAATTCAAAAATTCAAGATGGCGGACAAGTTTTGTGATTATGGTACGATTCGAATCAAAATTGTTATGAAGGGGTTTTCGGGGTCGGAGATTATGACTTGTTCGTCAAAATTTATATATTCAAAATGGCGGCTCCAAAATGGCGAAGGATTTTTGTGATTATGGTCCGATTCTATTCAAAGTTTGTATGTGGGGGTTTTCGGGAACGGAGATTGTGAATTATTGTCAAAATTCAAATTTAAGGGGCTCCAAGATGGCAAACTAGTTTTCTTCAAAATTCATAAAATCAAAATGGCGGCTACAAGATGGCCGATGATCTCTGTGTTTATGGTCCGATTGCTATTCAAAATTGGAATGTGGGGGTTTTCGCGGTCGGAGATCATGAATTTTTTTATCAAAATTCACAAATTCAAGGTTGCGGAAGAATTGAGGTTTTTGGGGTCAGAGATTATGAATTTAGTCGAAGATTATTGATTTTTAGTTCAAATTCATAAATTGAAGATGGCAACTCCAAGATGGCGAGTGAGTTCATCTTTAGATGGTCTCCTCCTCATAATAACGATGCTTTAACAAAAATGCATAGATTAAGGCGTACTCAAGTACTAAAAAGCACAAAATGAAATGAATAATAAAGAACCTTTCATTCAAATGCACTAAGAAGTTTAAAATAATTGCTTTGGATGTGTGACATAGGTTATTCCTTGAGTTATAGATTCAAAAGCTTGTCGCTTTTGTATTCGAACGTACGTGCACACATCCAAACCAATTATCTTTAACTTTTTAGTGCATTTGAATAAAAGCTTGTCTTTAAAAAGATTTTTTATCAATTATTTTATCACAAATTGAAACCAAATAGATATATCGATTAGATGTTGAAATATCGAAGAATTTGAGAAAAATCTGAAAATATTTGTTTGTACCTTTCATCCAGTGCTTTCGTATTGGTTTACACACTGTTATAATTTCAAGATAAAATAAATATTTTTCTGTTTTTGGGTCGGAACATCGCCTCTTAACGGTGTGCGACAAAATTATGGATTACATTTATTTTTTCGAATTTCGAGAAAAATCCTGAAACAGGTCAATTTTCACTATCGAGTGCCTCTT
>JAFIRS010004390.1:87500-88982 GCA_018342105.1 Gonioctena quinquepunctata
AGTTTTTCAGTATGGCGGCCATTTAAAGACCTCCTATCAGTATGGCATTGCTTCTATTCATAAAATGGACCACGGGGGTACAAAACGGACTCGTGCCCATATACATGATTAGTGAAAAATTTAACATTTTTAATCAGCGACACCGAAACATTAAGGCATGGTCATAATCGGTGATGAAAAATTTTTTCTATCATTGGATGAAAAATTAGCTTTGTGCTCGTATTTCAAGAGAGCATAAAAAAATACACTTCTTATTGAGTATGGCGGACAGTTTGAGTCGCTGCATCGGTATGGCATACAACTCCTTTATACTTTGGCTGTCTTATGTATAATATAAAACAAGAATGAGCCTTGAGCTCATTCTCCAAGAGCATCGTTTTTTTTGACAAATTCGAACAATTGCGCAGCATAACACCGGCACCTACGGGCTGTCATACTTGCGCTGTCCTGTTATTTATAACACTGGCTTACTTCTCAAAAAGTTTCAGGTATGAGCTAATCATACGTGTTTTTTTCGCTGGCTCTTGGTCTGTTACCCAGATGTTTCTCAGAACAAAATATGCTGAATTTTATGCATATATTTTCTTCGAACTGTTTCTATTTTCTGAGAACTAGGAAAACATTAATTCATATTATACAATCGACTATTTGGAGTGGTGTCTCGATATGACATGTCCAAAGAAAAACATGCAGGTAAAAAAATACAAAAAAGAAAAAAATTGGAAGATTGACGAAGAAATCGATAAAACGAAATTTTCATATTATGTAGCAGAAAATTCAAATAACGCAGATCTGATGACGAGCTATAAAAACTTTGAAAAATCTATTTTTTAAAAAATGGCCAGATTTGATGAAATCCTTATCAAAGTGATGAAGTAATGTAAATCAGTTATATCCCAACCTATTCATTGAACTCGGGCAATTTCCTGATTCTCTAAAATTGGAAAAAGTTATTCCACTTTATGAAAAAAAAGATAAATATAGTGTTGAAAACTATAGACCTATAGTACTATTGAGTGGTCTATCAAAAATTGCTGAGAAGTCTTTGCACTAGAATATATTCTTTCATGGAAGACAATAGAAATTTAACCAACTGTCAATATGGCTATAGGCCGAGATTAGCAACACTCAAATTTACACACAAATATATTCATGTCTAGATGAGGCTAAGAAAGTTGCAGGTTTATTTTCAACTTAACTGCCGCTTTCGAAATAGAGTTAGGTATAAGAGATAAATCACTAGAATGGATAGCTTCTATCTACAAAATAGGCAAATCGCAGTGAATATACGTTCAGAGACTTCCGAAGAAATGGAATTGAATGACAGGGGTGATACAAGGTTCAATACTTGGTCCTCTCTACTCTTCCTTATCTTCATCAATGACTTACACGTAACGCTGGCGATATATACATGTATCGTCATCAATTTAACGGAAATTTGAAACTAAAGCAGTTATATAACGCAATTCAAATCGTTTGGTG